>JAODGB020040385.1:0-11663 GCA_027574905.2 Earota dentata
CTATATGTCATCTAATGACTGATTGAATTCAAGATAACCTAAAGTTTATTTATTACACATTTAAATCCTAATTTCTATGTCCGGAGGAACTATCCAAGGACTTCAGCAGACATCATTAGTATTATGCATAATAAGTAAGAAGTAAACTTAAGATATGAATTTTGACGGCCATGTAGAATAGTTTATCTACGAGTTGGTCAAAACTCGATTTTGGTCTGATGTATAATTAAATTCATTAGGATTAGTTTCTTCCAACGCTAGATGTGGTTCAAGGCGTTACGTAATTTCGAGACGTTACACGCATAAATTTGAGGAAATTAAAAATATAAAAATCAAGTGCAACATCCGGTTTCCTCTGCCTTTAAAGGTTTAAAAGGCATTCCTTCGCTCAACGTGTGTCTGTTCCGTCGTCGCATGCTTCCTCTTTTCGTACGGCGTATAAATAATAATTAGAAATCACTTTAATAAAACAAGCATTAATCACAATAATAAGACAGACAGAGAGGGAATTCCCTGGTTGCTTTTGTGGGTGGCTGGCAACAAAGCAATATGAGGGCTTGATTTGATTAGAGGCTAAATTGCCTAACATGCCTCGGCCATAAGTATACATGCGTTTTAAATATGAGGGTCTCGCGCCTGCATCAATTTCATTCATATTCACGTTTGCGTTTGGTTTTGAGCTTTTGTACATAGTTGGGAACACTATGGATTGGAATGCGTGCTTTGAACGTGGCTTTGAGAGTCAAAACAAGCTGCTATTTTCACGCGCTAACCGGCATAAATTTTATTGTGCTGCGAATTGTGCGGGAGGCGGTAAGTGCTCAAACGTGGCGCGAAGTTAAAAATAGTTCTTGCAACATACGGCGTCTCAAGGACCAGCGAGGTTTACAAAATTTTAAAATGACTCTTTTGAATGTTGATAAGTTCGCGCGTTAATTCGATCCGAACGATAACTATCGCATGACAAGCAACACCGCACATGAATAACAAAGGATACAAACGATGTGGACGGACACGCACGTAAGGAACGTTAGCAATTTGGTAGCCAAAAACGTTGTAACTTGGCGCGCGTTCAGTGCTGCACTAACACCTCGCTGGAATAAATTTAGTCAAATTATCACGAGCGCCAAATGCGTCAGAATACAACGCTGATAGGGATGACACAAAACCTTTCGGTTTGTGCGCGGCGCATTCGCGCTAAATCTCATTTGGCTGCTAAAGAGCAACATTAGTGCCACCTCCTCTCGCTGGCGGCAGGCTCGATCCCATTATGTTGCAATAAGACTTATTGCCGGCGTTTTGCCGACATCGTTGCGTCGTTTTGTCGTTTTGCTCGCCGATCGTTTGTATGTACGGTTTGACTTTAGCATGCAGATGTGCCATTCGAATCCATCCGAAAACTTGTGTACGAATTAGCGAAGCTTGACATTCACGCGTGTATGAGCGACGAGCGACGCCGAATTCGGCGCGCGGATGAGAGATTAAAAGCTTCGCATCCCGAGCCAGCTTTCCTTCGCCTGGTAGTGGGTTGTAATTCAAAACTCCGAAACTATCTGCGCATAGTAAAAGGAAACTGGAAACACCAAACGGCGTAATGCGCATGCAGGCAAACGACGACAGAGTCTAACAATGGCAAAATCGGAAATACGAGCGCACTGAGAATGTTAATCGTCATTTATATTTACGGCAAATTCGCGCAAAATTCACACTCGAATGTCACCTCAATCTCGGCAGCCCGCAGCGACATGGCGAACTTGTATTTCAATATTGCGCGGAAATTTAAAACTGGTACTTTATTTTGAAGTACATGTAGAAAACAAAAGAAGAACTAATGCATAGAATTACCACAAATTCCTTGAATCACATTTAGAGATACGAAAAGACTGGCAAAGTAGCAATATTTAAGTTGATTCTTCATGCGTACAGAATAAGAAATGCAGCCTGCAAATTCTACAGCGGGGAAAATAATAGAGAAAAGTCCGATGCGGCGAGCGTGGCGGATAGGTGGATGATACGCAAGATGGCCAAGATTCTCTTGCCTTGCGCACTCGAGTAAAACGAAATAATTTCTTTCGAATTTCTAAAAGAAACTTTATGGTCAAGATGTGCTGTGCTGACCACACGCCAGTGAATGTAAATATTCGCGTGCAACATGCAAAACATACCGCACAAATGTATTTTTAAATTGTATTTATAGCGCAGTAATCAAATATAATTGCGACTGGACACGGGTAACAATTCATCGCGTTTAATATTTAATGTATTGTAAAATTAAGTAAAACTTTATTACCACAAGCAGTCTCTTTAATATATCTATTCAGCATAGCCTACTAAATATGTATAACATAACCTCAACCACTCACATATTGCCATTTTCGGGGGACGTTGAAAATATGAACACTTCAATTAATTAATATACGACTACTACATTGGCATTGCCTTTGTCGAACGCATGTGTACGATTCCAAGCGGTGGTAACATTGGAGTGCTTATTGCAATATTGGGACTTGTGCCAAAAGTGATTTCGCGTAATTTCTAAATTGAGCGGAGAACGGGGATTATTTTAGGTCCGGCGCGGCGCACAAGCTCGCGCTGCGGATATTGGGCATGTATCGCCAAAAAGCGGATAGGAAATCCTAAACTTTCCAATACAATGGGTATAATAACGTTAAACGACGCATGCAAATCATGAAATTGGAAATCTGACAAATTTATTAGTCTTACTTACGATTTACGACGGCCAAATTAGTTTTAGTACTTCCGGAACTTTATAATGGATGCCTTAAAAACTTTGTGTATGCAATAGAGGGCGAGTGCTTAAGGATATATCTCAAATATGCGATCTCGAAATTTTCGCACAGTCTCATCTTCATATCTGAAATGTAAGGAGTCCTGAATGTCTATGCACTATGCGCAGTATTACGCTGCGCTGGCTCTTGCACCGGCGCGAATAACGCGAGGAATATGGCGAAATAGTTATGCTATTACGGTTCGAAATAACCCTTTGGAAATATGTAAATCGCGCGCAAGGGCAGGGGCGTATTGCCGACTTCCGGCTCTCTCGGCGGAGAGCGGCGAGATGTGCACGGCCGGCAAACAACAATGACAACGAAAGCGTACCGCATAAAAGCACAACGTGCCGTACACAGACGCGTCGCTGTATTAAATTTCTGCTGTGTTGTTTGCGTGTGTGTCTGTGTGCTATGTGTTTATACCGTGCCGTACTCGTTGCTTGCTGACCGTTCATTCTTGGGAACTGCGCCGGGTTTCCACACAACACAAGTAAATCACCACTCACCTACACGAATGCAAATGGCCGTCCCACGAGAAGGATATAAAATGCAACGCCTCGTGCACATGATTTATTCCCGTTTAAAGTTGACATTTTATGCATGGGACCGCCGGCGACTTACACACCAAATATTTTACAAAATTTCAACGAACGTAACGCATCAGCGCATCAATCACATGACGGAGTCAAAGGGTCACCCGCTTTGTGTAACAAACTTTCCACAACTATGAGCATTTCGAAAAGTTGACCAACTAATTTTGCAGTTTTGGGGAATTTAATGTTAGTTGCAGGGGTTGTTAATGGATAGGTATATGTCACCTCAATCACCTCAAACTCCTCAAATGCGTAAAATGAGGTCGTAACAAATTTGAAAAGTTTTACTATTTCATGGTCGGATTAAAATATGCATGTACTTTCATACCTCGGTTCTTGGGAAAACCTGTGAGTGCCTTGTTAAAATTTTTGTACGATCTGTCAACGGATATTATAAATAGATTTAACTTTTTCTGTTTATTTTTAGCGCACGGTAAATTGCGCATCCTCGACCTGAAAGTACCGTCAACGATCGAAAATGGCGTGGAGGACGTGGTAATCCTGGACTGCGACTTCGAGGCGTCGAAGGACGAGGACGGATTGGAAGTTAAGTGGTTCTACGGCGAGGACGAGCAGATCTACCAATGGATACCGAAGCGCAGCAAACCGCAGGCACTCGGCTCTTTCAAGGATCGCATCGATCTCAGCTACAAGGCGTCCAGTGATCCCACCACGATGTACCGCGCGCTGCGGATTAAGGACGTCACGCCGGAGCTCTCCGGTGATTACAAGTGCAAGATCACCAGCTTCGTCAACGAGGACACCGCCACAAAGAAGATGATTATTTACGGTTAGTATGGAAGGCGAAATGTGCGCCAAGAGGCGCTGGAGGCTTGGATCCAGATGCACACATTGATAATGCACTAATTCGAACCTAGAAACTCGAAAGCACTTTGGAAAGCATGTCGCGACGCTGTGATTGCAAACAATTACTATTCCACATTAGTGTTTCACGTTTTAAAATTGCAGCATTTGTAGAAATGTTTTTTCACTGTTTTCGTTTTGCGTTTTACGCAATACTGAACACGTTAATCAGTCCACTTAGAATGTTATCAGTTGTTTATATTGT
Organism: Earota dentata; assembly: GCA_027574905.2. Lineage (NCBI taxonomy): Eukaryota > Metazoa > Arthropoda > Insecta > Coleoptera > Staphylinidae > Earota > Earota dentata. The sequence continues at coordinate 4,455 of JAODGB020040385.1, forward strand.
TTTAATCGACTTGTGGCCGTTTGTTTGAAACGTTTTTACCAATTGTTTGTGGAAAAATTCGTGATATACTCGCGTATCTTGTGTTTCACCACAGCACGAGTCTGATGCGCTTGGGTGCATTTCCACAAAGAGGATGACTCAAAAGAATACGCGAGCTTCCTTTGCTGTGGCTCCGAGGTAGATTATTCTTTTAAATTGCAGATAAATTGAGGTCTTGTAGTACAATTTCGTTAAAAGCAAACCGGTATCAAAACGGTGGTGCATTCAAGCGCCCAGAATATCAAGCAAAAACAGGACAAAAACTGTGTCGACAATTTACAGTTATTGGCTTATCGAAATAGTTCAATTAGTTAAAATATTTATTTTTTGTAGAACCGGCCAAGGAGTTTGAGTTCATTCACATGGACGAAGACGATAAAGTTATTTGTACCGCAAATGGCGTTTACCCGGAACCGGAACTGACAATAACGATGATTGGCAGGTAATACAACAAACGAGAAAAGAACTCATCACAATGGTAGTAATAACTTAATTATTTATTTGCAGAAATGGAACCACCAATATTGATGAAGAGAGAGATACTGATGGTGATGGCATTCCTGATCACGAGGATGATGACGATGACAACGATGGTATTCCAGATACCAAGGACTCTGACGACGATAATGATGGTATTCCTGATGCACAGGATGATGATAAAGACTCTGACGGTGATGGGATTCCTGATCACAAGGACGATGACGATGACAACGATGGCATCCCTGATAGCAAGGACGAGGACGACGACAATGATGGCATTCCCGACGTAAAGGACACTGATCATCCAACTAATTTGGAAATGAAGGATAAACCAGCAACTGATGGCGACGATGATGACGATGATGAAAAGGACACTGATGGCGATGGTACTCCAGATCATTTGGACGATGACGATGACAACGATGGTATTCCTGATACTGAGGATGATGACGATGACGGTGATGGTATACCTGATGCTGAAGAAAACGATGCTGATGATGCTGACGACGACGACGATGACGATGACGATGAGTTCATCAAAATTCAAAATGATGACAAAACATTCAATCTCACCAGGGTACTCGGTTACAAGGAAAGCGAGATGTCCGGAGATACGAAAATCGTCTGCGAATTGCACATCCCTGGAACTACATACAGATTAAAGAAATCTGTACATGTTTACACAGGTAATAAATCGGCCCCCACTTTACTTAAACTCATTGCGGATACATTTCAATTAATAGATTTTCAGTATTTATCTTCTAATTTAGTTTAGTTGTTAATTTTTAAACATTAATTCATAATGCTACAGGCATCATCTCCACAACCACAGAAACTCAAATTCAGTCTGAGTTCGATAATGACTTACCGACAATTCCAACCGAAACAGATGATGCCGATGATGATGATGATGACAATCACGGTGATAGCGAGGAAGGTTAGAATGCAACCGAAACGATGACAAAGAAAGGCATTTAGCGACTAACGAATTGTGCAAATAGTCTAACAATTAACATCACGTGCAACACTCGTACACCCCGAACACGACAGTTGAGGAAGATCATAAGAGGAAGTCAGATTGATTTGAGTGTTTGTGCATTGTGGCCTCGTTTTTTGATCATCCCACACCACAAGCATGCCCAATCCGTATTATCATGTTATGTTTATTAATTTCACTTTTCTTCACTTTCAGACAATGGCAGCTGGCAACAATTACCAAGCATCACGATGCTGTTGGCGACGTTCTTACTTGTGTTGATGGATGTGTACTGATCACGACGTCGTTCACACATTATTCACACCATTTCAACTCTATTTATTTTTCTTGGTTTTCTCGAATTCGAAGCATTCATCACAAAAACGTGACTAGCAAAAGTGAATGAGAATTAAGGGAATACTTAATTGTAAATTTGTACAGGTACTAATTAACGAAGAAACATAATTGTACATTTTGTAAATACCACAAATGAAATTTATGTGTACATACAAATAGAATACCTTACGAGTACCAAATATGAATACCAAAGTTTGGCAAGTTTTTGATGAGCAACTTGTGAAGAAAATTAAATGATGTAATGACTGCTTGTGGAAACAAATTATTATGAAGAATGTTTTTGTAAATACTAATATAAAATCTTGTACAATTTCAATTCTGTTATGTAATTTTAAAATATTAATTCTTAAGCAATAGGCAACTAATAATTAGTTTTTGACTTCATATTTTATTTTACAACTAACTTGCATCATCACCACAACTTAATTAATTATAAAAATGATTTAATTTTGTTATAAGTGAAAATATACTAGTCCTGATTACAAAGTATTTAATTATTTATGTTATCCTTGTTGCCAACATCCGCAGAACAGCATCATAATTTTCCGTTGTTGTAAATCTCCACATCATTCTAATTTGGTATCAAAAAATAAAACTTCCATAAGTAGTTAATCATGTTAATCTGGCGAATTAATATAAAGATGCGACAGATATATGCTTTAAATATGTATGTGCAAAATAAATCTACCAATTTCATATATTCAAGCTGTCATTTATCTATCAAGTGTTCGTCACGATCTAGTTAAAATTGCAACTGTTGAATGTTTTTATCATGCTTTGAGTGAACCCGATGTACTGCTGATATTGTATTAATCCGAATACAACTGCCGTTAGCCGTAAACACTTATGTTCTCTGCTCTGATAAAACACACACGCTTTTTGCATTCTTTATTGTCGCTACTTAACACTTTCCAAATAAATTGATGAGGGTCGCAGCTCCGTTTGTCAGTTTGCGTTCGTCTCAGCAGCAGTCACGATGTCTGTTGTTCGGTCAATTCGGATAGTTGCTTGTTTTGTTCTGTGTCTGGCACTACTAGGACCAGAAATTGAAGCAAAGCCCTTTGTGCCATCGAAAGATTCCAGATGTGGTTATCAGGTATTTATTCGCGTAGAAACATCTCTTTGCATTATTTATAATGCTTTCCTTTACGTATTTTAATTTAGAGTTGCAACAAAGCACGCCCCGATGCTTTGAACGTTCATTTAGTTCCCCATTCCCATGATGATGTCGGTTGGTTAAAGACAGTAGATCAGTATTTCTATGGAAGTATGTAAATGGCATCCAAGTTTTGTTTATATAAAACAGCGGAGTTGTTTTTAGCTAAATCAAATGTATATCAAAGGGCTGATGTGAACGCAATTATAACTTCCGTTGTGAACGCGCTGAAAGAGAATCCTGAACGTCGCTTCATTCAAGTGGAAACGGCGTTCTTTTACAAATGGTGGGAGAAGCAAAACGAAGTCACAAAGCAGGATGTGCACAAATTGGTGGAAAACGGCCAGCTTGAGTTCACTGGCGGCGCATGGAGTATGAACGATGAAGCTGCCGTTCATTATCAATCGGTTATCGATCAGTTTGCCCTCGGATTGAAGTAAAAAATATAAAACTAAATCAAAATGTGAATCGAGAATTTATAAAAACTTGTTTTATTAGATTTTTAAATGATACATTCGGGGAGTGTGCCCGTCCGAAAATTGGATGGCAAATTGATCCGTTTGGTCATACTAGCGAAATGGCTTCAATTTTTGCACAAATGGGCTACGATGGATTGTTCTTCGCTCGTCTTGATTGGAGAGACAAAATGGCCAGATTAAGCAGTGGAAGGGCGGACATGATCTGGCAAGGTAGCCAAAAATTAGGTTGTGAACATCTCATTTTACAGTTAGTCGCTTATTTAGTAAAATGTATTATCTTATTCTTCACAAATAGGTAATGCTTCTAATCTTTTCACATCGGTCCTCTACAATCACTACAGCGCACCGCAAGGATTTTGCTTCGACGCTCTCTGCTCCGAGGATCCAATAGTTACGGATATCAAGAGCACGGAGTACAATTTTAAAACTAAAGTTGATGCCTTCAAGCAGTTTATTTCTAAACAATCAATGAATTACAAAACCAACAACATTATCATCACAATGGGGGATGATTTCAACTATCAGGACGCTATTTCTTACTATAGAAACATGGACACGCTCATTGAGTAAATATCGGCGCCAAACATCTTTTGAAACAATAACTTATTTTAATTCCAGAGGCTTTAAAGTATGGCCCCAGTATTTCCGTAATCAGGAAATAAACGTTTTCTATTCGACTCCAGCTTGCTATGTAAAGGCTGTCAACGATGCTGTGATTGTGAACAATTTCAAGCTGCCAATGGAAACGAACGACTTCCTACCGTACGCATCCGACTATCATGCTTACTGGTCTGGATATTACACTTCGCGCCCAGCGTCAAAGCGTTCTGAAAAATCTGCAAACAATCTACTGCAAATTCATAAACAATTAGCTGCATTCACCCAGACGAACAACGCGAGTGAATTTTTTGCTATGCAGAACGCCGTTGGCATTATGCAGCATCACGATGCCATTACCGGCACGGAAAAACAGCATGTCGCCAATGATTATGCCAGGATTATGCACGAAGCATTTGTGGACAGTGAAGCCAAAATCAATGGGCACATTTCGTAAGTTAATACACACGCATTTTAGATTTTAATCAAAATAATATTACGGCACGGTTTTTCTTCACAGAAAATTATTGAGTAAGAATTCCGCTCAACCGGTGATTTTAAATTTGAAACAATGTTTGATGAAAAATGCAACTATCTGCGTGGAAAGCAACTCGGAGGAATTCACAGTCGTCGTTTATAATCCCCTCTCAGAGAAAACCAGATATCCCGTACGAATTCCTGTAAAATCTTTGAATTTTGAAATCACGGGACCTGAAGGTATTTATTATAATTACAAACTCTTTTTTTGAATCTTAATATTTATATTTATATCTAGATGAAAATATCAGCTATCAAGTTAGTCCCAGCATTGCTTATGATGCTAACTTATATGATGGTAGCAAATACGAATTGACATTTATTGCTAGGATGAACGCCTTGGGCCTAAAAGTCTTCCGCGTGAAAAAATCAGAAGTCGCCAAGCACAGTATGCGTGAAGATGTCAGCAGGCGCAAATATAGATTAGGCAATACGGTATGCTATAGTTTGCTGTAAAAATATTAAATCCGTTTAATCCTTTAAATGTTTTATAGATGACCGGTTTCACCATTAATCCATCAACGGGTCTACTCGATGCAGTGACAATTAATAAAAATGAAATGAAAATGCGCCAAGAATTGATGTACTATCTCAGTGCTCAAGGAGATAATTCGGCATTCGAGAAACGTGCATCTGGAGCTTACATCTTCAGAAATCTCAATGGCACAGTAGCCCAACAGTTTACTACTGACCCTATTACTCTAACGACCTACAAAGGCGAGATTTACGATGAAGTGCATCAAGTTTTTAGCAGCTGGGCGAAGCAAACAATTCGCGTTTACCATGAAGAAGGAATTGGAGATAACATTGAGTTCGAGTGGTACATTGGAGCCATTCCCGTTGAGTATGTAGTTTTAATTTTGCTATCGCAAATCCATGTTATAATTGTTAAATCTATTACAGAGATAACCGAGGCAAGGAGGTCATATCTCGCTTCACATCCGAGTTGGAGAGTTATGAAGATTTCTACACGGATTCGAACGGTAGGGAAATGATCCGCAGAATTCGTGATTACCGCCCGACATACAACTACTCAAAGGAGGAACCAATTGCCGGCAACTACTATCCTGTCACTACGCAAATTACTATCACGAATGGCGATATTCGCATTAGCTTGTTGAACGATCGCTCCCAAGGTGGCAGTAGTCTCGAGTCCGGACAAATGGAACTCATGGTAAATATTCTAAAAGACTTTACTAGTATGTATTTATATTTGATTAATGCCAATTTTAATCAGGTTCATAGAAGAATGCTGAATGACGATGCCTTTGGTGTTGGCGAAGCGCTGAATGAAAGAAACGAACACGGAGATGGTTTAAAAGTACGAGGACGGCATTACCTCACCATTACCACGCCAACGTCGCAAATAGTTGAAAAGAGATTGGCAAATCAAATTTCTCTAGAGCCATGGATCTTCATCGACGACACGACTAACCAGAAAGATATTGCAAATATAAATAATGAGGTACAAATCTGCACTGCATTCTAACTAATTTCTTGTCTCAATCGATATATTCAAACTTAATTTTTGTATAGTTTGCTGGTTTCCACCAAATGAAGTACTTGGGCGAAACCGTTAAATTGTTGACACTGGAACCCATTTCCGGGCAGAAAGATACCCTCTTATTGCGCTTGGAAAACTATTTTGACTCGGATGTCAAAAAACAAGTCACAGTCGATCTTAAGGTATAAATTTATCTCACTTTTCATTAATAAGCGAGGTACTAACGCTCCTAATGTATGAATTTAAGGATTTGTTCGAGACATTTGACATCATTTCCTTGCAAGAAACCAATTTAGCTGGTAATGTGCTTAAGTCAGATGTGGAGAGACTAGCATGGTATCAATATTCAACCGAGAGCAATGTTTCACCAACGAGCAAGGAAAATGACGACTTTTTACAGGTGACATTGAATCCCATCGAGATTAAAACGTTTATTGCCCGTGTTAGTTATAAATAATTTGTTGTCATATTCGTGACAACGTGCCATTATACATTTATATTGGAATAATAAAGTGATTGAAAGTATGTTTACTCTTAATATGTGTAATACAAAGTTCCCTATCTAGTTCCACATTAGATAAGAAAAACTACAAAGGAAATTTAAAACAATATTGCACATTATTGCCAGGTCCATATATATTCACTTTCATTGGCACTTGAAAATAGATACTGCTGATATCAGTTAAAATTTAATATCTTATCTCAATTATTCTAAATTATTCATTTTGATTGTATGCATAAAAACAATCTAGACAAACTCGCTTTCAAAGAATAAGAAAATGTTGTTGGCAGATGACATAGAATCCGAACTAAATTATTCGTACATGACAACAACGTAATATCATATTGGAATAAAAAGAATGTTAGCAAAAATCTTTAAGCAAAAAAAAATTTATAAACATCTAAATATATAAACAATTCATAAGATGTATGAAAATCATGAATAAAAACTTATTATCCAGTATGTATTGCGATTTTAATATCCAACCAGCTCACTTTTATTGTCTCGTGAAAGTAAAGATTATGGATATCAGATTAAAGATGGAATTTAGTATCTTATCTATAGAATCTCTCTTTAGAGACT
>JAODGB020040456.1:0-10410 GCA_027574905.2 Earota dentata
AGAGGAGTCCTTCCATGCACTGTCCTGCACACCGATCGTCACCAAACAGCACTAAATCCAATATCCTTGCAGATTTGCAGTTTTACAGACAGATTAGTACAAGAGGACGTGGATTTTCTTGGAAAAATCCTTTCTCCTTCCGAAAGGATTCAAAAAATCAATTGCGCAATAAAGCGCATGCCCACGCACAATTCACAATGTTGAATAGAAACAGTTTTCCAGGAAACGTACAATTCATATAGATTTCCTATAAATCTTCACAAACAATTCATTTGCACATCAAGAGTAAAATGCCCAATTAGTAGGTTAAAGCACATAATTAAAAACAATCCAAATTTGCATTTAAGAATAAATATCCGTGTTTATAATAAAGTTATCAGTTAAGTCACTTGAATTAAGGCACACAGTTTGATGGGTGACACGCTCAGTCACTGCGCATGGGAAACGCAGGCTCTCATTGATGATTTGAACGCGCGAACACACGAGGAACGCACCGCAGCGCGGTTGCGTTTTGCGGGTTTACCTGGCGTGGCCTGAGCAGGGGGCTCTGAGTAGCACATGTGCGTACCGCGTCGCGTGCGCTCGCTGTGCCTCAGCGGTGTGACTGATCGAACGGTCGCACGCGGACTGAGTGAGTGACTAAAAAGCGCCTAAACGTCGGGATTCTTCGCGCGGCCGCGACGCGCAAGAGACAACCGCGGAGCGCGGCGCGTACGGTCGCGGTGGTGCGCTTGGCGTGGTGGTGTGTTTGTTGTTCGCGATGTGTGTGCTATGTGCTATATCTGCTGTATCGCGCCGCCGCTCCGGCCTTTCGCGTGCGCCGCGCATTCAATCCCAGTACGTGCGCGCGGCTCGCATGGAGCGCAGTGGTTTTGACTCGTCGACGATCCGCGCCGGCGATTAGGCGACGCGCACCACGAGCGCAAGCGTACTATTTCTACGCCCACGACACGCGCTCGCCTGCTAATAAAATGATGGGGCCATTCTTATTGATCCCGACGCTTTTTCTACTCCTACCTTTTTATGCGTCGTTTTTCTTTCGCACTCATTTTTGTGCCTTGCATTTTCCTATGGCATGTATTTAACGAACATTTAAAATTATCTTTGATCATTTAAAAATCCAAGTTTAATCATTTAAAAAATAGCGTTAATCTTAAAAATATAAGAATGTACCTTTAAAGCCTAATTATTTTTGATTCTTAAAATATTAAAATGATCATTATGTTATGAACATTTAAATATTTTTATGAAGATTACCGATAGCTGGCACCAAGTTTTAGGCAGGTAGAAATCATCCCTGCGTACGCGTGTAATTTTAATGTTCATTCTTATATTTTAAGAATCGTCAATCTATAATGGTAATGCCCAATGATCAAAATAGTATTTTAAGAATCGCTTATATATTTACTTTTTCCTATTTTCAGTAAGATCTGGTGAATGTTCCTTTCCAGGATGAACCGATTTAACTTTGCAATTTTTAAACAATTGATATTACAGTGGAATCCGCTTAATAGGACCACCTCGGGACAAGGTCAATTTGGATCTATTAATCGGGTGTCCCTAATAACCGAATCGACTAAAACCAACATATTTTGTGGTTTAAAATCAAAAATCAATGAATATAACGATATTTTCCGTTGCAAACAATCACAGAATGAAAAAAGGACTTAAATAAAGGCAAAATAATTATTTGTGATTAAAGAAAATTGAGTTCTTCGCCGGACAAATTCGTTTGACAGTTCATGATATCAAATTCCCTGAAATAGGCTCAAAATGGCTCTAGAAAGCGGGTTTTTGACCCTAATAACCGGTCAAATTTAACATTGGAGCTTTTTATTCCGTTCTAGTAATTTTGGCTCTAATACGCGGGTGCCCCTATTAAGAGGATTCCACCTTACTGTGTACTTAAAGGCCTCGACAGAATGCTTAGAAATCAAAATACCTATTACTTTCTGAATTATAGGGCATTTTATGAATAAAATTCGTTTGACAAAAATATATAATATACACCTGCAGAATGGCTTCCATGCAATTGCATTGTCACAGTACTCTTTATAAATTATTTTCTCTCGCCAGACGGACTTCAGTCCAAGTTCTCTGCATAAGATGATAAGGGTCCATTTTGAAACATTTCCCTTGCTTTGGGCGGGTCTTATAGGGCGGCACCTTAAAGGGCGTCTTTATAGTTATCAGAATCTGCATAGGACCTTAAAAAAAGACCACTCATTCGAAAAATATAGCATTTCCGTCGTATGTTTGTTTGCAAAAAAAAATTGCGAACACATAGGCCCCATTTTCGGGCATTTCGCGTCCATTGAGCGAGTTTTATTGAACTGTACCTTGTCCTTTAAGCTATCAGAATCTGCGAAGAAAATTTAAAAAGGGCAACGCGGTCGAAAAAAATAGAGTTTTTTCAGCGTGTGCTTTCAAAATATCAAAAGATTTCCCAACATTTATTCTTTATAGTATATTTACGGACTCTTTCAGTATTTTAAGCGGGTTTTAGTGGGCGGTGCCTTAAAAGGACGTGTTCGTAGTTATCACAATCTGTGGAGACAATTTTAAAAGACTAACGCGTTTGTGAAATTTAGATGATTATTCAGCGTGTGTTTCCAAAATATCAAAAGCTTTGCCAACCTAAAAAAGTGCTACGCGTTTTTAAATATAAAGCATTTTTCAACGCGTGTTTCCAATATAGTCATTTCTAGGGATGACAGAACTTTCAAAAGGGTACGATATACAAAACTCCCATTTAGTAAGATATTATAATTCTTGTCATTTAAATCTTCTCTTATTCTGTAAGTTGCGTTCAGTTCAGATACAAATCAAATTTAAATCTTCTTCTTTTAAAAATCAAGGATTCTGCTCCTCTCTGCTGATAACAAATCGAAGATGTCACGTTGCCAGATGCATAAAAATGAAAACATCAAACCGATTGGGCGCTGGCGCTGCTGCGCAGCCGTAATGCGAGCGAAACGTGAACTTTCGAGCGGTTTCGAACAAATTGCGCAGTCATAATCTAAATCTGACAAAAACGAGCTCCCGCACCTCCACAACAGTGGCTTGTTATTTTCAGCCCGATTGTTGTCGCTCACAGATATTGTTAGATCGCCGATAAGCGGCTCAATGTCCGTGCGCCAATGGTAACTATAGCTACCATGCGATGACGATCGCTATTTTGCTGGTAACAGAAAGCGAGCGAAGCCATACATAGCAGATACGCAGATCCCGCAGGTCCATTGGGTCCATTGACGGGGATCAACGGCTACCAGCGGATTGATAATAAGTGATAGCGGATGCTGCATGCGCGCTGGACATGTGTACCATCTCGCTTCTAATAACACGACTTAAGTGCCTATATTCAATTCAGCGTCGATCCACTAGCACGAAGACGTCGTTTTACAATAATCTTCTGCTCTTTGGAGCTGGTCTCATGTGCGGTAATGAAGAACGAGACGCTGCCCACGCGACGACACGACACGACCCTACAATGAGATGTCATTCATGATTGGTCCTGAACGTTTTAAAGATGATAAATAATTTACCCTTTAGAGACATAAAGTACTTGCACATGTTTTGGCTTTTAACTAGCAAGTGATTTCTTCAAATTTAATAGTGATCTCTTAACTATATAAATCCATACCTCGACGGTTTTAATTAAATTATGCCCCTAAATTCAACTTGTATACCTGCGCCCCTATCACGGTGTGTGGCGAGTCTGATGTGGTAGAGGTTGAATATGACAAAGGGTGAGTTTAGGGGGACTATAATAGTGACTTCTATTGACACTTAATGGACTGAAGCAGACACAACACTCCAAATCCTATTAAATTAATATATACCTACATACTTGCAGGTTGCTACAGGGTGAAGTACACAATGACACATCAAAAGATAACTCCTCAACTGAATAAATATATAAAAGTGTAAAATGTAAATTTATGAACGAGAATATAATTCGTTGAGATGCATATTGAATGAATGTATATGTAAACTTGACAGTGCTTAAACGTTACAAATTCTACGTTTTTGTTTTAGTTCTATATAGTTCTAGAACAATGTTACATTAACAGATTATTTTAAATACCATCACCATTGTCTATCGAACATAGCACAATGAGCAGACAACTTCCGAAGAGGAACGAAGAAAAATGGTCCGAACACAAACACAAACCTGAACGTCATCTTACACTATACAAATGATTCAATATTTACATATTCGTCAATTTTAAAACATCCCGTCGTTACCAACGTCGCTCGATGTTCCGATGTTCGGTTTTTGTTCTATACAGGATGAGAGATGAGAGTTACAAAAGTGACTAATTCATATTCGAACGCATGGTACTTATATCATTAGCACATTATCAGTACTAAATTTCTCTTCTTTTCTTTTAAATAAACAATATTAATGCGTAATTTATTTGCTAGATGAAATTGTAAAATGAAATTGAAACTAAACTTAACGCATTGTATCCGTTGGCATGGCTTCAATGTACATTTTTGGCATTTTTTTCGTCTCAAGAATTACTAGGTTAAATATTTGCCCGAACAAATACTAGACACACTTCGTATATCCCATTTCCTGGCCATATTTGAACATGGCGATAAGACGCATTGTTTAATTTGAAACCACAGCCGACGATAAACGGCGTTTACTTCCTCGGATATTTTGCATTCTGTTACATTAACACTTGTGCCTCTTAAGGAAACGAATGTACATACATTTCAAAGAAATACAGTTAAAAGAAGTTATGAAGATACCATCAATTTATTTATTACGACTTTATTACGAATCAACGCGGAAAAAAAGGGTGGGTACTAAGCGTTCATTTCAATTCCGTATTGTCCGCTGTCGACAATGGTTATTATGCGTTGGACATTCGTTTTAACGATAGATTAGAGTTAGTAATTTAAGATTGTGGATGTAATCGTCGCAAATTGCGTTTTATGTGTTGGCATGCGTCCGGAACGAGATTGCGACATTGATAGATTAGTTATTTCACAGTTGTGCAACTCCACATCGGCGTGTATTCAGTGCGCTCGCATCTCTCTGTGAATGTGGAAGACACTTTTTAACGGATGACTACATTAAAAAATAACCGCCATTGTTTACGATCATGGGTCATATCCGGTGCGCATGCGTTTCTATCCCATTGGCTCTCTTTGTCGAAGAGAAACGTATTTGTTTTGAAGTTATTCTCTTCGTTTTTTTTACAGGTCAGCATTGTAAATTGTATCAAAATTAAATTCAATAAAGCTTAAATGTATGCTCACTTCGAGTTAAGGATAATGTTTTGTTGTATGGAATAAAAATAGTAGCATAATTAGTTTTTGAATGTATCTATGTAAAATACGAAATTATTGTAAGGCTTTGTTATAACGCACATTCTAATGGAGAAGAATGAATTGAATGAAAACTTGATATGAAAGTTAATAAATACATTAGGATCATAATGGCGCCGAAAAGAAATGTTTAATCATAATGCTAGATTTTGGGCGCTTATTTCGGAACAATAGATCACGAACATAATTACACGCCGACTCCGCTATTGGATTATAGGCAATAGGTTTATTCTGGTTTGTACGCTAATAACCGAATAATAAATTACGTCTTGCTTCGTTTTATTTTTTCAGTGCCGATGAATGAATGAATCAAACAAAATGCCCGCCGCTGTTCTTGCATCTTGTATTGTAGACGATAACGTTTACAGAGTCAATAATAATGCATACGCGCCGGGCTGAATGTGTATTATTTCAAAGTGCGTGAGTGTGTAAGAAGCATTGTGTCTGTTTTCCGATTTTTATTGCCCTTTGTTCGAGATGCGGCTGATTTGAATGAAGAGCTCCCCGCTCAATTGACAAAACATTTAGTGGAACATGCATTTTCGACTTTTCGGTACGTGAGGTTATGCCAAAAAAGAACGTGAAACATTAACATCGAGCAGACACAATAAATTATATTTAAAAAATGCCTCGACTTTGAACGGATTTTTCTGTTTTCAACCGTGCAGCCGCTAATTTACAAACGGCTATTGTTTTCGCGCATGAGTGCTTCCGAATACAACAACCATGATGGCGGCGCATGCAAATTGCGCTTCAAAATGGCTGTGTAATTAGTTCACCAACCGGCCAATAGGAAAATAGGTTGCAGCTTCAAACTCCAATTGTTTGTTTGCGTTTGTTACGCTTGAAACGCGTTCGTCTCTCGTCTATTTCGAGCGCTTATTCACGCACAATGATTAAATTGAATTAGTTAAACATGCACACGAGTATAAACGCAACTGGAAAATATATAACGCTATTAAATTTAATTATGAATGCTACATGTAATGCTTGTAATTGATGTGCAGTAATTTCAATTTATTGAGGCCTCTGTGCCTAGTGCCTAGATACCTACATCGGGCAAACGTAAATAAAACATGGATATCCTGTGAGGATTAGAGCGCGTGTCATATGGTGTGCGTAATAAAATGCGACACGCATTTATGGCCACTAAAAGTCGAGTGTGGCCCTCCCAATTGACCCACCACAACAAGTGAGGCTTAAAAATTACTCGTTTGCGATGTTTAAATGCGTCTGATCATGATAAATGCTACTTTGTGTTGTGTCGAGTTCGAATGACAACAACATTGACAAGATGGCGTCATAATTTAGCAAAATGGTTACGACGCCATTTTGTTTTATTTCCACTTCTCTTGTTATTAAACTGCAATCTTTTAACTTGAAGCATCGTGTAAAATCGATGTTAATTTATAAATTTCAAACTGCGCCTGCATATGGAAGATATTTCCCGTGCGAACGAGCTGCAATGGAAGCACACGGCACGTCCACATCTAAAAGAAGAACTCAACGAGCCGCATCGTCTACACGGCGGTTTGGACGTAGGCGGCACATAAACGTTTCATAAATTTACGAGCGAATGACGAAATTATAAAATACTATCTAAAAATGCTGGCGGGACTTTTTCCAACATTTTCAATGCATCGACTACTTACTGTTACTGCACTCTCGCATCCATAAAGAAAAACCTTTGCACGCAGGCTATCTATTAAAATCAATCGAAGAAACTAAAAGGGAATATGCCTTCGAAAAATAAATATAATTTATCCGCGCTGGTGCAGACTGCAGTCGGAACCTAATCGAAAATTTTATGACTTCACAAAGTACTAGTTATATTCATATTTAAATGCGCGGTAGCCAGATGAATTTAATTCTTCGTTTTCGACGCAAAAAGGCAGCAAGAATCGAACAAATTTACATGACCGTCATTACGCCTCGCATAAGTATACGTCTTGCCATTGAAGCCCCCCAACGAGCATGGCGGTGGATTGAATGCGAGAGACACGAAGCGATTATCCAGCCGATCCAGCGGACAGAGGTGGACTGAGATATTACGCGCACAGAAGCTCGGTGGATACATGAATGCAGTCCACGATGCAAGAGAATCTCCAGAGACCACACAGATGATGAAATCTGTCTTAAACGGACGCTGTTAACTAGTCGAGTGTTGTTGCAGCGCGTTTTTATCCGTGCTACGATTATGCGTGTGTAAACAATCTGTCGATAAACTTACGTAAACATTTATGCCGTGAATTGTTGAATAAATTTTTGTCAAATTGTTATTTAATTTGTAATGCTTCGTATGTACATAATTTATGACAGCTAGATGCAGCAATGATTCAAGATTTAAAATATCAGTGCGCTTATGGTACACATGTTTAGTCCTTTTAGATGATAATAAACTTATTACAGGATGTACGTAATATTTTTAAATGACATACAAATAATATTTTCAAAACAAAGCGGTTACGATTTACGACATGCTATCTTTAAGCAAATGCATGACTAACATCGGCTAATAAATACATTATCATCATAGAGTCATTCTAGACAAGCTGGGGTTTGAGGAGGATGACAGCGGTTTGCTTTACTAACACCTGGTCAATTCATTAGTAATGCTTTTAGTTCTAATATAGATTGATGCGTAGGGTTTTTACCAAGGTCTCCTCAGAATTACACAGGACATCCCCACAAAGCTTCAAAACACAATATTGTAAAGCATTTATTGGGAATTTTGCAAAATGACATTTTATTTTAAGTTTATTTATTCCGATTGTGACGATCTAATATCACTTCGTAACTTTTCATATTGATTTCGAAATATGTAATTTCAAAATACTACATAGTGCACCGAAACAGTTCTATGGTGGAAATAAGTATGATGATTTGATATGCGGTGGTGAAATGTTACGATGAATTTGAACACCCTTCACGAATTACTTCCCACCCGTTCTGCAAACTTCCCGATAAGCCTGTATCTGTCGCAGCAGCTTCGTCAAATGTAAGGCAGCATTGGCTTTGGTTTCGCGTACTTTTGGATTATAATATTGCTGATAGGCAGTGTGCGGATTGTTCGTGTTGTTGCTGCCGCTAAATGCTTGGTCCTGCGCTTGCTGCGGATGCTGCTGCATTTGGAAACGTTGGTACATTTTCATACGATGCTTTTGAGTGTCCAAAATGGCCGTCGACATGCCCACCTTGTCTTTCAACGCCTTCACTTGTGCCTTCAAATTGACAACCTCCGTGTACAGGGACATCACCATTTGAATTTCCAATTCCTTTTCGTTTAGTTTCTTTTCGAGCGATTCCATTTTTTCAACATTATCCTGGTTACTGTGTTTTTCATCTTCTACGATTTTTGATAACACGTCATATTTACTGTAAAATACGTAAAATAATGGGATCAAATTTGATTAGATTTACAATTATCATTCTTACTCTGATAGTGATTGAAACTCTTCGTGCAAATTGATCAGCACGCCTTTGAGGATCTTCTCCTTTCCCTGCAAAGGCAATCTAGAAGTTCCATCTAAAGTTGACAGTTCGCAAAAACTTTCCTTCTTGCCTTTACGGTTCGACTCATTGTATTGAGCATACACCGAACGAATATGATCATATTTCTTACTGGAGTGTTTCTGCACTTTCTGTGAATACTTGGGAACAAATATTATGAGTAGGAATACATTTGTGTTCAAATCAGCCTACATCACTTACCATGCTCTGTTGTAAATTATAGATTGAACTCTGAATCAAATTAGCTGGAGGAGGCACATAATTATGATATTTGTCAACAACATCGTGAAAGCCAACTCCTGATGCTTTTATACACGTACAGTTGTTATGATTATTGGGATCAATAGTCCACGATATTGCTTCTTGACTTTTCTGAAATTATAGAGTCAATGTATGCAACAAAATAACAAATACAAGCAATATTGTTGTACCCTATTTGTGATCTCAATTTCAATCTTATTCTTCTCGCATTCAATCTGACCCTCTACGTCTAAAGCCTCATCAAGCGGCACCTCTGCAGCCATCTCTTGGAGTTGCTGGTAATTAACACTGCACTGCATCGGGCAAGGCATCTGCTGGGTGCACGGAAAGTGCGAACCGAAACTAGACACCAACGCTGAGAAGCTATTATTATTCAATCGTTCGGCGGCCACGCCAATATTGTGAGCCAATGTTGGTGAAATACCATGAGTGCTTTGGCGCCCCTTAATTATGCTCATCACTTGCTGAATATTAATGCCAATGTTATGGCTAGGCGTTGTTGACTTGGCGGCACAAAATGGAATCGACTTGCAGGAGAAGTTCCTAAAGTAGCCACGGGCGACCTGTTTCATTTTGGACGAAATAGTCGGGGATTGATAGCTGCGGTTGTAAAAGTACCGTGTTGGATATTGGCTATCCTGCTGCTGCAGCACCTCAATGATGGGTTCTTGTTCCTTGATGGGACTCAACGAGCGGTAGGCATCTGGGCGATTACCGCTAGGAGATGTATCCTCCTCTTCCTTGCAGTCAGTAGTAGAAATTGTTGGCATCTGGACCTCCTTGCGACTGTACTTGTTCCTCAGATCAATATGAGTTGAACGCATGCGGGTCTTGTGGTTTTCTTGGCCTGGTTCCGCGTGAATCATTTCCTCCGAATCGGCATAGTCCACAGCGGAATTGTGATATATTTCCACCAAGTGGTTGGACGAAAGAGTTGAATTGAAGCCTGGTCTCCTAAGAGGCGGTCTCCTTGAGGGTTTTGTGATCTTTTTAGCCTTTTTGCGATTTTTCACTGACATCGTACTCGCTTCTTCCTTCACCGCGTTGACCTTTGTACGAACTCCTGGCTTCTTGATATGCGTCAAGGAACCGGATTCGTACACCGGCTTGGAGCGCTTGGTTCTCTTCTTCGGGTCCTTTTTCTTATCATTGAAGATCCAAGAGCTGCTACGGCTTGCCGAGCACCTGGGAGTGCACTTCTCGCTGACAAATTCATTTTCTTGCGTTTTAGTGTGCTTCGATTTCTTGCGAATATTGCTGTGCGATGTTTCCGGCTCAATATACGTGTGCAATTCC
>JAODGB020040586.1:0-19282 GCA_027574905.2 Earota dentata
TAAAATATCCCGTGTTACTAGCAAATTGCATGTAAAGTATTGCAGCGACATTTCCAATGGATATTCGACACGTTTCCCCTTTTCGAGGCGAACGAACTTTCCTCAGCGATAGTACCTCAAATTGACGATGACTCGACCGGCTAGCATTGACGAGGATGAGGAGGCGGAATGGAGCATCGAAGCAAATCAAAGTTCATTTATTAATGATGGTGATATAGGTCCCGAACACGTTCGCCCTGATAACTTGTAAGACATTCGTCACGAATACAGAGCACACGATCCATCGACATTGATGGCAAAGTAACAACATCAATTGCGCGTGCTGGACACCCAGTAGAAAATGTATTCCTCGGACTAATGTAATATCGAGTCTCGACGCTACTGGCCACTTATTAGTAGCCCGCGCGCAACGTGCGCCGAACAACGAAAGGTTAAATTGATGTTAATTGATTTTGATTTCGGTCCCAGCAAGATGCGCTTGGAATGTTCGTGCGGCTTGAGAACAACGCGCAATTAAAAGCGACACGCGAATGACGCTACACATTGTAAATTATAAATTGATAAAGAAGCAGAACAACCCTTTGAAGAAGTTGCACATACATTAAGCGTCATCGTCACTGGCATATAATATGCGGCGATAAAAATCACCTCATAATTACAATCAAGGTGAAGTCGACACTTTCAACTTGACTTGGATGTTGGAAGTTGTTGGAGACGCGCATGTCTCGAATCGTTGGAACTATTGAGTTCAATGTTACTGTCCTGGCAGTTTTAAAGCACGATGCTCGCTTTTGGAGGTTGGCTAGGCACGATGATTCAATGTCCATTGCACATCCAGTGCGTTTTCTCCTGTATTTTTATTGCCCCTGTTGCAACAACAGTTGCAGCTTACAGCTGTGCACTATCGGTATAGGTACAGCAGTGCAATTGTGCAATTTATACTTTTGCGCTGGCAAACCGCGTATGACGACGTAAGTGACGACGCGCAGTTACTTAGCAAGTTAGCAGTTTGTCAAAACAGCTTGTAACGTGGAATTAATTTCCATGCCGATGCTAATGGCGTGTTTCACTCAGCGACCTTGAAGGTCCACAACTCGCCGGCAGGCAAAGTCGAAAGAACTTTTTTCCACTCTACTCCACTCGGTAGTAATCGGCGAGCGTTCAAGTGGAGGCTGGAATAGTTCCACCCTGCACTGCAGAAAATGATTCAGCGCATTGCGCTTATCAAGCTTCGTGTGAGTCATGTGGCAAGCACCGAGCAGCAAGTAACCAAAACACTTGTGCTTGTGCATATTTACGAGTTATTTGTGTTCGTACGTACGCACCCAGCACGTACGAAATGCGCATCGTCACAAACCAGTTCTAAACGCCGAATTCCAAATTAATTTGTGCGAATATGGCCCCACAGGCCCAAGCAATTTGCGTTTCATAAGCAGGACTTGTTATTGCGGACTTGAACGCAACTAATGCCGATGATCGAAGCACGATATTTTTAGAGCTAGAGCAGCTCCCAAATTGCAAAGTAGCATAAAAATGCCGACGCCGATAAACATTCGATCGAGCGCACGCGGCGGCGATTGATTGATGCGAAAAGCTCGCAAATATTCACAACAACGCTTCGCCAAAGTAAAACATCCCAAGTTCATGTCGATCGTAGCATTGCCATTAGATGAACCCAGAAATAACTCTGAACAAGCTCTGCACCATCTGACGCACAACGCCCAGAATATACTCCTTGTTGCAGCTTTCAATTGTAAGTTGTATGTTTCAAGCACAGCCATAGTGCAGTAAAGAAAGTATCCGCAGGCCTAAAAATACGAAGGTGCACAAATGAGCTGCGGGATGCCGCGAAGCCAAAACATACGCAAAATGCAAAACAGCCGCCGCGAGAAGCCAAACAAATCGGCACCAAGGCGAAAAAAAAGGTTCGCGGAGCCAAGCTTTTGGCGTTGCGCCGTGCGCCTGAACGCCGTTAAGTATCGAACAGACGCCCGGGACGGGCATGAAATACAGAAAGACGGAATGCTATCGATTAAAATTAGAATAAATGCACAAATGGGTCAAAAGGAATCCATATCACACGCGCGCTCGGATTGTGTTTGCTGTGCATGGATATGAATCATCGATATGCGCGCGATTGACTAATAAAATAAACGTTATGAGTAACTTCAGAACATTAAACGTGTAAAGTGTACAACTGTAAACAATACGCAATAAAACAATATTCTAGCGCGTACAATGATTGTGAATTCGTCGCTCGTCGATAATCGATCTGGAAAGCCGAGCCAGACGAGTATTGCGTACGTCAGAATTTCCTAACAAGTTTTGGCTCTGAAAAAAATGCGTTTAACCCGAACTATTATTAATGTTGGTCGGCTCGTAGCGGCGCGGCGCGGCAATTTCTAAGTCAAGGACTGCTAAATGCGTTATCACGCGTTTATAAATGACTAATGAGCAGTGCAGCCAACCGAATGAGTGGGACGAACGAATGAATTCGTTGAAAAGTCAACAGGAAATCGAAGCATCGATGATTCCCATGAAATGATATGATTACTCTATCCAGTCGCAGAGATAACAAGCTGACAAACTGGGAATTGTTATTTATTATCTAATTGGACGTTTTACGGGAATCTCTGCGGGGGCGACTCAAAGAATGTCAGTTCTATTTTGAGTTTATCAAGCCAATTAAGGTATTTATTATGAAAGGTTGCGTAAAAGGGGATAACTATTTATATTTATATTTATAAAAAACAAAAACCGAGGCATGACAAATTAATGAGCGAAGCTCTTTTTGGTTCAAACGAAATATATTGAAATTTCGCAGCCATGTAACGAAGAGAGAGGGGAAGGTTTGTGTGAAGATTTATTTTTTTAATTGGCTAAATACGAATTTTCAATTTAAAAAAATACTAGACTTAAATTGTAAAAATATAAATTAAAAAAAAAAATAAAAAAGTTCTCTGCGAGCGAGATTCGAACTCGAGTCTTCTGGGTGCTAACCCAGACCTTTACCAACGTGGCCAACACCCTGAAGACTAGGGAACGATATTTAGTTAATAAAAACAACAATTTTTGAGGATTTTCGCGAAATTTTTGCAAAATAATATGCTTCGGGGTCCGTAGACCAGGGGATCTGTTAGAGTACACATCTTTCATATGGCCAGAGGCTATTAGGCTCAGAAAAATGTTCGACTCCGAGTGGGGTTTGAACCGCCGCTGAATTCGGACGTATTTTGTTTCGCGGTGCGTTAACCATCATACCCCGGGTCTGCCCACCCCCATCCCCACTTTTCAGTATGCTTGAGCAGTGTTGATCAGTTTACATGTTACGGAGAAGCCGTGCGAAATTCGAATTAAATCTCAAAACGGTGTACGTGGAGTCATCTGTTGTAATATTTAAGAACCACTTTACATACAATACCTGCATTTTGCAGCTGCTATGTAGAATTTAATCGAAAGTTTTACGGGTATTTTGTGTTTGTTTAGCCAATTAATTTATTAGGTAAAAGGGGATACTAGTTCTCGAAGACAAAAGTCGAGGCATGATAAATTATTGAGCTGTAATACTGCATTATTCAACTGAACTATTTCCTTTGTACTCGCGCTGAAAAATTGATAACGAAAATTATGCCCGATGCGCAAAAACAACGCTAATGATCGACCGCCAAAAGGCAGCGAATTCCACGAAAACAATGTTTCAAAACTAAAGTGATATTAGGTGATACTAGGTTTATTGTTTGGAATTATCTCAGTTTCCATTCCTGCTGCATGTGGCTATTTTTGTATCGGCGATAAAAACATAGGCCTAGAAAACACTCAGTATCACCTCATTGTGATGATAACCATGCGCATTTTAAATGTGCATGTTTCATATGAAAATTTGCGATGGGTGGAAGCAAAAAATAGAAAACATGAGTCTCATATTTTTGCATTTTAGAGAGAACATTGGGCAATTACCCACTGCCCAGTGGTATTCTTCGTTTTATAAATATTTAACGAAGCAATGATTACGTTAAATGCCGGCGTAATCGAACGCTAACTGGCACATCCACACAGGTAAACGACCCAGCCGTAAATCAACTTCGAATTCATGTAATTCTTCCATGGCATTAGGATTGACGTCAAAGTTAAAAAGCTCCGACAACAAAGAAGCGATTTTCCGAGCTGAAAATGTAAAACTTCCAGCACAAGCCGCACACCGCACTGACTACGTCATCGAGGTTTTGTGGGTTTTAAAAAATATTAGCATATACTTCCGCAGTCACAATAATGATAATAAACTAACATTAAAGCCCGAAAAAATGCTAATTATTGTTGATTTCGAGCCAGCGTTCGGGATGCTGTCATTAAAAATCGATGTGCGCACTTTTTTAATTGCGATTGCGATTTTGAGATATGGCAAAATGCAAAATTGCTACAACAAAACAAGCCATGCAGAAATAGAATATTTAAGCTACAGATACAGCATGTTGTCCAGCTGAAATTACCATATACTCCACCTAAAGTTGAATTTTCGCCCAATGCAGCTTGTTGTTGATCTGCGGATCAATTCCGCGCAATATTTGTTTACGTTTCGCACGCTTAAAAATGTTCATGGCCCCACGAAGTGCGGGTCACGAAAATAGACTATTTTCGTAATTTGCTTCACGCGTCGCTGGTCGGCGAGTATCGTCCTGCTTTTTTTGTTCCGCTCTTCTTCGAAGATGCGCATTTCGCTTTGCAATGCGTATTAATGCCCTGATTCATTGTAAGCCATTAT
The DNA here is from genome assembly GCA_027574905.2 of Earota dentata. NCBI lineage: Eukaryota > Metazoa > Arthropoda > Insecta > Coleoptera > Staphylinidae > Earota > Earota dentata. The sequence goes on from JAODGB020040586.1 coordinate 4,760, forward strand.
GTTTAATCTTTTTTCAAAACTTTCTACCTGTGCTGTGGCAACCTCGATTCGGTGCATAATCAGCAATCAGCAAACTACAACTTGCAACAACAACATTCTTGTGTTGAATATGAAATAAATGCAATTTTCAATTGTTTAACTTGCGCCAAATGTTAACGACGTTTATGACGTGCGCTTGGAGCAATGTGCTGCTGAAGAAGCGCCGGAGTGCAATCATATGATGCCGAAGAACCATGGTCCTCCGCAATCGAAAGAAACATGGCGTCGCGCCGACGCAGTGACACCGAAAGTCGTGCAGCGTCCGTTTGCTTTGTATTTTCATCGTAAATATGGATGTTTTGCCTGGAAAAACTTACCTCTGCGAGCAGGCACAGGACGCTGGCGATCAGCAGCAGCGGCCGAAGGCGCACCATTCTCTGCGCTTCGTGTTGTCGTCTGCTTGGAGGAAAATAGGCGTACGCGCCACACTTTCCGCCGACGTGTTTTTCGCTGTCGGCGCGCACACACGCTGCACGGCCGGACGGCTCGCTGTTTATGTTTTTCCGCTTACTCGCAGGGCAATATTATTCGACGCCACGAACTGTGCTCGCTGAGTGAGGGCGATTTTCTCTTGCTGCGTGTTGGTCATCCGTCATCACCGACGGATTGCCATAGCGCGCTCGGATCACTGAGTTCGATCACACCTGCGCTGCGCGTCTCGTCGCGTTGGTATTGCGCTGAACAACTGACTCGCGGGGCGGGCTGGCTGCCGCTCTCTGGTGCTGCGAGCGCTCGCCAACTGTCGCCGACGCGGTGAGTGGATCGCGTGGATCGAAGCGAGCGGTGGCGGTGGGACAAGGTCGACTCTCTCCGCGGTCCGAGCTCGTTCGGCACGCGACCGCCGCCCCTCGGCAGCGCCGTTAAGGTTGCCTAACAATAACGTTTACCCCAAACGTATGCAACTTCTATTACACGTGGAAAAACACTAAAAATTTAAAATATCTCGCACAATTTCAAGTCAAACACGATATTGACACCACTGCATGGCAACAAATTTATGACGTACGTAAAATGCCTATTTATTAATCAGTTTAAGCGAGGTTTCTCCGCCTTTGCTAACGTTGTTTTTGTTCATTTCAGTTCGCCTATTATGATCTAAGATGGCGAAATAAAACAACGACGAATCGCCCGATTTCGTTGCGTAGCCACGCACAAAAAAAAAACACAAAACATCAAACACAAAAAAAGCTCTAACAACAACCACACAAATACTATCCCGAAAATTCGCCGTTGACTCCTTCCCCAACCAGCCCGTCTCAGGCACAGAAATTCCTAAATAAGGTAAGCCCTAACCCTTCTTTAAACGCCACTATCAACGAAAAATAACGCACGCGAAACGCGATGTCCACGCCGCGCGCATCATCGCGACACGAGCCGCAGGGCCCGGCGGGCCCGCAGGACGAAAGCGGCGATTTCGACGAGAAACGCTGGGCAATATGCGGCATTCTACTCTCGTGCAGTGTTATCTTTGCAAAGCTACTGTACACCTACAGTAAGTACCAATGGAAATGAAATAAAACAGCATCAATCCTGATGACATATGCTCGAAAGCCAGCTTCAATCATGAATATGTGCCTGTAGGTGATGCAATCAGAAATCACATAATTGAGACAAAACTGACCAAGGTGGAACAGTTAACGGCGGACGGTCAGCTAATGTTCAAACATGCCTATCACCATACAGTCAGATACAGCAGCATCTGGCTGCCAGTTGCCTGCGGCCTGCTGGCAACATACATCACTTGGGTGACAGTGTATCTAGACTCGGATGTACCTGGTGTGCATCCACCAACACCATTGTCACCTCAGAAAGTCAAGTAAGATGCATGGCACACTATAAAGATTTAATCTGACATTGTTCATTTGTGAGTGAACATGAATGACATGAATAATGGATACTTTTTAGGAGAGACTCTGGCCATGCTTTTCATCTGAGTTATGTCTTTGCATTGATTATTGGAGGCATGGTGACTTACTACATGTATGCAAATGACATGCATATAGAATATTCAACTTAGTTTTAGAGCTCTGTTATTTCTGTATGATTTTCCAGGAATTCTTTTATTTTACACTTGTAGTTTCAATATTTTTAATCATTGACAATGCATAAACCAAAAGTAAGCCTTGAAAATCATAGATACTAACCATAAACAATGGAGAGAGTTTATATATTATCAAAGAGTGACTTTAATTTATTGTATTTATATTGGTAAAGGACTAACTCAACTGTGTTTTGCTTTAATTTAGTGTATCGAATTTTTATGTGTCAGTACTATTGCGCAATATTATTCTAATTAGATTTAAGCGTTCGATTGTGCTTGTCTATTGAACATTACGTGAAAATTGTACTTTTGGTAGCTTGGTTTCGGTATTAATTCTTTTAATAAACGACGCGATACTGGATAAGTGAGAGGATAGTTTGTTCCCATTCCTCTTTTCAAGCCTGCGCAATAATTTCCTTCCGAAAACTGAATGTGAAGCGGTTAGTTCGATGCTAACGCGGATTGTTTGTTTCAGTTTAGCGCGACGATTCAAACCGCAATCACCCTAACATGGAGGTGGTAAAGATATTCGACGACCAGTTTCAAAACCTTGCGCAATCCCAGCCGCGCATCCTAGAGTACATTGACAACTTGGACGCGACTTCAAGCAAGAATGATATTGAGATGCAGCTCTCCACTACGGAGGAGGTTGCTGATAGTGGCGATGATATGGCGCAGTCGCCGACCGCAGCGGAGAAAAACTCTTTGAGCTGCTCCTATTGCAAAGTGCAGTTTGCTAATGTGGCGCAACAGCGCGAGCATTACAAGCTGGACTGGCACAGGTACAATCTACAGCGGAACTTGAACGGCCAACCGATTATAACTGAAGCTGAATTTGAAGAAAAGGAAGGTAAGTGGCTTGGGTGTAAAGTTAACTGTCAGCGTGTTACAATGTTGTCGGTAGATGTGTCGAGTATTTCCGGTTCGGAATCGGAAACCGAGGAGCTGCAGGAGAGCAAGTCCTCCACTTATTTGGGCCAGCACCAGGGGAAAGTGTACATATCAGGCTCCCATGGGCAGGTTTTCTTGATCTACCGCTGCCTTTTGGCGGAGCGGAAGCAGGAGATTGTCAACCTGCGGCAATCACTCGCCCGGCTGAAGAATCATAAGTGGTGCGTGCTGCTCCTAGGCGGCGGGCATTTCGCTGGAGCGATCTTTGATGGGTGCACGCCGACCCTTCACAAGACCTTCCACTGCTACACGGTACGCGCCGGCCAGGGCGGCTCGCAGAGCGCCCGAGACAGTAAGAATGCCTCCTCGGCGCCGAAGAGTGCGGGCGCATCGCTGAGACGGTACAACGAGCAGGCGTTCCTGCAGCACGTGACGGACACGCTGGAGACCTGGCGCCCCGAGCTAGACAAGTGCTCGCTGATTCCGTTCCGCGCTGCGGGGCCCTACAACAAGTCGGTGCTCTTCGGCGGAAAGGATCCGATACTGGAGAGGGCCGATCCGCGCCTGCGAGTGATCCCGTTTGCCACCCGCCGGCCTACCTTCAAGGAGGTTAAGCGCGTGCAAGAAGTCCTTGCAAGCGTCACCATCTATGGTAAGTGGCATATGCTAGTTTTGAATTCTTAAAGAAGCTGTTTTGCATGTACAGATTCCATCGAAACGATTCCGAGGAAGATGAAGCGTGCCGATGAGAGAGGCGAGAGGAAACGCAACCGGTCCAAGAGCGGATCGATCAACCGCGCCAAGTCCCGCGAGAGCGTCGAGCGCCCGCTACCGTGTGCAATGGCGGAGGACTTGGACCTGGGCGACGCCTCCGGCTGCACGCCGCAGAGCGAAAGCGAATTGATATGCTGCGCGACGGAGACCGACCTGGACCTCGAGTTCTCTATGGCGAGCCTGGAAATATCATTCAGGGAGACGCTGGAGCAGTTCGGCGACTCGCTTACCGTCGCCGAGCGCCATCGCAAGCCGAAGAAGACCAAGTCCGCCGAGAACATGCGTCTTCATCTGGAGCGCCAGGCGAAGATCAAGGCGGAGAAGGAACGCGCCAAAATCGAAAAGGAGCTCAGGATCATAATGCTCGCGGACGTGATGACGAACAACAAGCACGAGTTCGAGCGCTTCCTCAAGGCGCATCCGGAGGCGATGGAGTTCGAAATCAACAAGCAGTCTGATACCGTGCTCCACCTGTGCGCGGATCTGCAGAAGCACGACTTCATTAACATCCTGCTGGAGCATGGCGCGAATGTCTGCGCGCGCAATACGAAGAACCAGACGCCGTATACGATCACGCAGGACGAGGGCACGCGCGAGGTGTTCCAGAAGTTTGCGCAGCGTAATCCGGACAAGTTTAACTACGACAAGGCGCATATTCCATTGCGGCAGATGCTGTCGCAGGAGCAGCTGGAGGCGAAGAAACTGAAGCAGAAGCAGCTGCGCAAGACCAAGCGCGAGAAGGCGAAGGAGAAGCAGAAGCTGAAGCAGGTGGAGAAAGAGGAGCAGGAGGAGCGCGATCGATTCACGATGCTCTCCGATCGCGAGAAGCGCGCGTTGGCCGCGGAGCGGCGAATCCTGGATGCCAACGGCGCCGTGACATCGCGATGTTTCCTTTGCGGCGCCGACATCGGCGGCAGGGTGCCTTTTGAGTATTCTACAAATCGATTTTGCAGCATGGACTGCCTGAAAGCCCACAGGATCAAAAACCCGGTTGTACTAAGTTAAAAATGATAAATCAAAGCGAAATTACAATAAAGAGTCAACTAATATAACGCTTTTTTAAAATAACACACCTGCTTTTATTTTTGTATAATAGTATATGGTATTATTTTTCAGCGTGACCTCAGCTTAAAAACAAAATGGACCCGGCATGGCCATTTTTATCCTGAATTTAAAACATCCATCTGCCGAAATTAATGATCAGTACATATTGTTAGGAGATGCGGCTAGCGCACGCCGGCTTCGAGTATATTCTTGAATTATCGAAGTGCTTGCGCTTTAAATTTAGAAAACGTTCCGGCTATTTTTATCCCAATCGACAGTGGAACGCAGCGTCCTTATAAAACCGTCCCACGGCACGCAATACAAACATTTCTAATCGAGCCGAGAACACGAACGCTCGCGGGCCCGTTTACCCCTATTGGACTGGAATATTTCTAGAATAAAGTACTTGAAATTGCCGTCGTTGCTAGCCAAAAGAAACAAACAGAAGGACAAAGGTGTAAGCATGCCCGAAACTTGCTTCAAAGTTCTGAGCAACGACAAGGTCGGCCGGTATGCGGTTGCCAGCAAGGACCTGCAAGCCGGAGATGTCATCTTCGAAGAGGAGCCATTTGCATACGGTCCCAAATCGGGTAAACAGAAGTTAAATCATCATTTATGGTTTAGATTTTTTATTTGGCATGCGTGTAATTCATGTTTGCGTTTCCTTCCTTGTTTCTGTATTTAGGTCATCCGCCAATGTGTCTTGGATGTTACCTACCTGTAGATTGCAGTTATCTGTGTACAAAGTGCAGTTGGCCGGTGTGCAGCGCGCAGTGTCAAGAAAATGCAGCGCACGCAAGCAACGAGTGCAAAGTTTTTGCCGAATCAAAAGCGAAATTTCAACTCATGGAGGACCCAAGCCAAATCTGCTTGCAATTAGAATGTGTTACACCGTTAAGGTATGTTAACAAACAGGAGCCTTCGAGCGCTGCTGTTAGGCGCATAATGAAGAGCCCTACATCGACTTGTCGTGTTTTAGAGTATTACTTGCAATGGAATCTAATAAGACCCGATGGGACAATGAAGTCTCCTGTATGCAGTCACACTGTGACACAAGAAGAAACAAATCCATCTGGGCGTTTAACCAGAACAACGTAGTGGAATACCTTCGAGGTCCTTGCAAGCTAGATCGCTTTTCGGAGGAAATAATTCATAAAGTCTGCGGGATCTTAGATGTGAACGCGTTTGAGGCGCATCCTTCCACTGGCGGCTTCTCCATCCGTTGTTTGTATCCAAATCTAGCGATCCTCTCTCACAATTGCGTGTCGAACACAGCGCACACCATCTTCCAGGATCTCCGCATGCAATGCCGCACCAGCATCGCCATCAAGAAGGATGAGGAGCTGTACTCTAGCTACGCGTACACCATCCTCCCAACACTGGTCCGCCGCGCCTACCTCGAAGAATCCAAATACTTCCTCTGCGATTGCCCGCGCTGCAAGGACCCCACCGAGTTGGGCACGCATCTCGGCACGCTCAAATGCTCCAAGTGCGACAACGGTGTGATCCTCTCCACCGCGCCGCTGAGCTTCGACGCGGAGTGGAAATGCACGCACTGCGACTTTCGCACGCGCGCAAACGCCGTGAAGCGCGTGTACGAGGCGATCCAGATGGAGCTGGACAATGTGGACGCCAACGTGGAGGAGCCGTCGCAGGCGGTCGAGGCCAGAGAGACGCTCTACCGGAAGTACCGCAGCGTGTTGCATCCGCGCAACGCTTACCACACCATGCTACGGCTGTCGCTCGCGCAAATGTACGGCAAGCTGGATGGATACATTCTCGAGGACCTGCCCGACCTGCTGCTCGAGCGCAAGGTAGAGCTGTGCAATCAGATACTGGAGAATCTGGACTTGATCGAGCCGGGGCATACAAGGACGCGCGGACTGATCATGTACGAGCTGCACGCGCCGTTGATTTTGCTCGCGCGCAACTTATACAAGAATGCGGTGATTACCAAAGAGGAGCTTAAGCATAAGCTGGCCGAAGCGACGGCCAAGCTGGAGGAAGCTGTGAAGATACTCAGCCTTGAGCCCGAGTACACCCAGGAGGGAATGCTGGGCCGGAGTGCCAAGCCTGCGTTGGAGCAACTCAAGGGAAGCTTCTTTGAAGATCTTCTAAACGCCGATTTGTAATTTTAAAAACATTTAAAAGCTTTGCTGTGACAATAATTTATTGCAAGTTTAGAGCAGTTCTTACAAAAACGGTATGTTAGTCAATAGATTTTAATAAAGGGTTGAAGAAAAAAAATCACAAATCTGAACGTGTTTCACAGGAATTTAAGTTCTTTTTTCGACGCATTCTTTACAGGTCGTCGTTGTCGAGTTCCTTTATGGCTTATTCTTCTTTTCCAGTTGGATCAGTTTGCACCTCGGCTTCTTTCGCTGCGGGCTTAATCAAGGGAGGTTCGGTTTTTTTCAGGTGGTGTTTAACGATGTGCAGGATGAGGTTGCGGCGGCTGCGGAGAAAACCATGGCAGGTCGGGCATCTGTAGAATTCGCGCGTTATAATGGCCATTCTCTTTCTTGTCTTTAATCTGATGTTACAACTTGATTTGTGAACAACTGATTATTTAATGTGCTTATATAGCAAAACGCGAAATGTCAACTTCGATTTAGAATTACAATAGTGCAAGATTTTTATTTCGGGAATGCACAGCCATCTCGATTAAGTGCTACAAGTTGATTCGTGACCAACTGATTATTTAATGTGCAAAAAGTCGCCAGATTAGTATTTGGGGAATTCACATCAGGCATCTCAATGTGATTTAAAAATGATGTGGAGGCAAGTTGCCGTTTATTACAATTGCATGCAACTACAAATATACAGTGCGCGATATTCTTACAAAAGTAGTAGTCAGTAGTTTTTAATAATATGTGTTGTTTTGAAACAACATCAAATCTGTGTATGATGCTAATCTAGAGAATGAGAAATTTTCACAGAAATTTAAGTTTTTTTTAGACCCATTCTCTACAAGGCGTTGTTGTTGCTGAGTCTCTTTATGGTTCATTCTTGGTTTCCGGTTTTAGCGGTTTGCTCCTCGGCGGCTTTCGGTGCGTTTTCTATCGACGGCTGTTGTGGTTTCTTCAGGTGGTTATTAAGCATGTGCTCGATGAGCTGTTGACGGCTGCGAAGAAAGTCAGGGCAGACCGGACATTTGTAGAATTCGAGCGTTATGATGGCCATTTTCTTGGTCGGATTATTGATGTGCCAGAAGCAATGCAAGGTGTCAACTTTTTGATTTAAAATCACAAAAGTCATTAAATTATGATTTGGGGTATGCACAGCCATCTTAATGTGATTTTAAAATGGGATGATGGGTCACAATTTACTTTTTATTCAAAATGAAACTATTTCTGTGCTTAACACATGCTCTTTATTTGCTAAAAAATGTAATAAACAGTGTAGATGTAAATTGAAATATAAATCCAAGCTGGCTCAGTCAGCCACTTATTCAGTAATAACTCCAGTGGGATCAAACGGTCCGCTGAATGGCGATCCATCGACATTCCAAGCCCGCTTCAATGTCGCCTCCATTCGTATCTGCTGCGTTGTCTTCCCACCCGCCCGCAAACGATCCTGATTGAATTGCAGCTCCGCGATCTTTGCCTGCGCCTCCTCCGGCAGCTCGTCGAACGGCCGCGTGCAGTCCAACTTTGCTAGATCTAGCGGCTCGTCGTCAATTAAGAGCCGATCCCACCATCGTTCCTGCACCTTGTCGAGATGCAGCTGCAGCTTATGGTTCTCTTTTTCCACCCACCATATTGCCTCAGTGTGCTTTATACCAAAAAGTAGTTGTCCAGCAAACACCGTCTCCTTATGCGCATTTTTCTTCTTTACAGTGACTTGCTTTCCATCAAACTGGATCAGCAAGTCCTTGGGGCCCACATCAGCTTCCAGGGAGACTGTAATATCCAGCTCATTGATACTCTGTGACCACATATAGTTGTCTGTTATTGCTCCATTATAACATTCAGCAGGAAGAGGTGATTTCAATAATGTTCCATTGGCAGCTTGTGTTCCTGAGTCAATCCCATTAGGTTCATGAGGTGTTGGCACAATAAGGTCATCACACACTTCAACTTCTTCGATTGCCATTGGTGTTGTTGGTGAATCACAGTGGAAGTTGAAATTTTCAGCTGCATTATCCATCTGCCACCTGAAGAAGGCATCTTTGACTATGTTCTCCGCCACGCGTGGTGGAAGTCCAACGGCCGAATTGGCTTCTTTGGCAATCACATAAAAGTCAGTTCTAAATCAACCAAACTATAGTGAAAATCAAGGCCACATAAAAGAGATTGTAGTGAAAATGGGTTACCTTCGTTTCAGGAAACCGAAAACGGCATCAAGAAACACTGGAAGCGTTTTACATTCCTTCAAAAGATGGAATAAAGTTGTATCACAGTTAGAGCATGTGTCAGACATGATGGGATTCGTATGCCTTGTAGGTTTTTATACAAAATATGTTATAAATTCATTTTTCTGTACATTTAGAGGTGGGTAGTGTTGGTGTTCAATTATTGCTGCGAGACTGCCCAGAGCCAGAGCGCCTGCGAAGTGCGAGGACGCGAGGAGGTTAAGCAACTGTTTTTGTTTAGGTTTAAACATAGGCAACCAACTAGGCACTCCTTTTTAAGGGCTCTTGACGAGTTACTATTTATTGCTCGGTACAGTGCAAGCATGATGGATGCTAATAAGACAATATTGTAAATTAATATGTACATATATGCAGTACTATATGTATTCATTTCGTACACCAAATGCCTAATTTAACAGAAAATGTGCTCACGGCGGGTACCAACTTTATAACATAAACATTTCATCGGGGAGGGTCAGCAGCGTCATCAGTTCAGTGCACCCTGCACGCTCCTGCACCCTTAAATAACCAGCAGAAATCATTTTCTCCAGCGCCTCTAGCGACGTGAACGGAAAGTGCAAGGGTCGCGCCGGTCGCATTCGGCTCAAGTGCCATTGTTGGTTGTTTCATTACTTTGGTAACACATCTATTACAATTTGCTTGAAAAGTTACACTATTAGTATTATTACAATTCCAAAATCGTCGAACCCGTAATGTTGTTAACTTTAAACTTACTTCGGAACGCGGGATCGAGAATATACGATTGTATCCGAATAATGAAGGTCGCATGGATACTGATAGATGGCACCACCAGTCAGCTAGTTACAATTTTGTGTCTCGTTCTTTTACCTTAGGCAGACTCCGCAGGTCTAGACCTAGACTCTAGCTCTAGCTCTAGTCAACTCTAGCCGACTCTTGCGCGCGCTCGGGCCTCTGTCAGTGCAGTGCACTCGCCGATTCACAATCCTCACAATCACTTCTCATCCAAACGGTCTCCGAGCAGAGCGCGGCGCGGACATAACGCGCGCTACAACGGGATACGCAAGGGCCAGTACGCGAACCTTCGCTTGTCTTTTACCCCCTTGTTGCAGTTGTTGCCCATTGCCCACCGAGCTTTCAGCGCAAATTGCCAAATCGCGCGGAAACGTGCGTCGCGACGCGCCGCGCCGTCGACCCGTGGATTGTCTCACTTCGCTGATAGGGACATAGCAACGGAGGTGCCCGCCACCGCTAAGAGCGCGACAATGTGCCCCTCGGATTACCCGCCTCCAGCTGGGGGATCGGCCTGCGGGTGGCAGTGAGGAGGCGCCCGTCCCGAATTGACATTCGCCGCGCCGAGCCCCCCTGCATAGAGCCCTCGCAATGTAAGTGCATCCGTCGTCTAGGTCCAAGCCCTAGCCCTGCTGACCATTGTGCAAACACAACCCCGGTACAGCACAATAATAGCCCTTTAATAGAAATGTTATAGAAGAACGTAGAGGTAACGAATCAATTTCGTGCATAGCGCCAATAAATAAAAGACGTAATGTACTCTAGTGCTTTCTTCTCAATGTCCACTAAGTTCTTTTATGTTTCTTCATGGGCGAGTAGGTTAGAAATCAAATATTAGGTGGGTGTGTGTTTTCATTCGGAGCTGTTGATCCATAAACGGCCGCGGCTTCAGATTCCACAACATAAACCTAAACTTAAATTTAAAACCCATTCGCGCGATCGGTTTGTTTATTTCGTATTCGGTTTATGAGCGCATTTGCGCTAATTTATGCATTGCGATGATTGCTTTCATGCTCCCAACTCCACGCTGCCATCGCACAGCTATTGTGTATTGTGTTACCGAGTCTTCTAGATGCTTTGGACTTCAACTGCGGTTTGTTCAATGTATCAATGACCTATTCGTTGTTAGCGCGCATAGACGAAAATTGAATGTTTACCAACTCAAACATATTTTTAGCCAATGTTTTAACACTTTCTCGATTTCCTTAAACTACGACGCACGCGATTTGTAATTAAGAAATATTGTTTGATCCCAGAGTCTTTTGGGATAATAGCACAATAACTAGTTGCTACTTCGCAAACAACTTTGCTTTCAATCCAATTTCTCAACAAATAAAAACGCACTGTAAACTGACAACATAATTGTACTTTCTCTTAAATTGCTATTTTCGGTCTAAAATATACGTGATATTTGAAACTAAATCAATTCGCAGATGATAGCAGAATTGATATTTGCTTTGCGGTTCGTCGCAAATATTTAATGTCGTTGGTGCTTTTCGCTATTTTATTGATATCGGCATTGCAAGAATAGAAATCCCTAGGTCTTCAATTTGAGGCAAAGTTAATTGAATTTGGAAAAGAAGATTCAGAAGATGACATAAAAATGATGATAAAGTTTAATATGTTGGAGATCTTTAAATTGCAAGATTGACTTGATTCATGCTCGCTGAGTAAATTAAAATAATGAATCATGCATGACCTAGCAGTTAAAAACAATCACCACTATCACTGCAGATTATTGTCAATATTTATCATTAATACTCAAGTTAGCTGTATTTTTGGTGTGTTTTGATTATTTTAATCGTCTGATTATATTTTATATTCTGTATGTTTTTTTAATGATATTGTACTTGTACATTTTATTTTATGGTCATGCATGCTTTGTATGTGTTTTGTGTTGTCACTTTGTACTGTAATCCTTTTTCGAATTCAAACTTTGATTGACAAAAGGTGTGCTGGGTATACGATCATCATCCAGACATCATTAATTTGTTTAATAGCCCGTGGCGGCAAAGCGAAGTATCAAAGGAAGAAACGTGTGTAATGTATAAACTTGATGTTGAAGTTTGGAATGTAGATATGAGCCTTCCTGTTTCGGGCGTTTCTTGGCTTTCCATCGAAAAGCGTAAACGGGATAAGAAATTCGACACCCGAAGTTGCGCCGCTCTCCAGCACTCGGAACGCTTGCTTGCTATATACCGGACTGGCAAGTTTGCAAATATTATCTTACTCGACTCTCTAAGCATATGCATTCGCACTTGCAAACATTTCGCCCGTGTTTGGCATGCAATCGGCAAATATTTCCCGCGAGTCCGAATTTCGGACGTTGAAATATTCCATGCTCTGTTTGCTTCTAGATGCGTTTCGATGAATGCATCGCCGTGTTGTTGCCAAGCGAACACAACGATGCGTTTAATATGCGCGCGATTGTCCTATAATGCGAGCGAGTTGAAAATTTGCACGCGGCGGTGGCGGCGGCGGTATTGTCGTTCGTTCGGACCGATGAGCGAGAGCGTTCTTCCAATAAATGTCATTGTCATTTTCGCTGCTGCAACAAGCGCGCTTTTAATCATTTATTGCGTTGCGTATAGTACAGTTCCACGTGTAGATGGGATGAATTAAGGTGACCTCGTCCTCCCATTGGAAGGACCTTTTGAGTGTTCTGTCTTGCCTCGAAAAATGTCCTATTCGATAGTTGATTACGAATTGGGAGTATTTTGGAAATATGAGATGGAAAATGTTCTACATTTACCAAGTATTAAAATGAAATCCTATTCGTTACAGCCCAAATCTCTCGCCCAAAAGGCGGAAAGTGCCTGAAAATTATTGATCCTATAGTTCGGCAATTTTTGATATTTTGTAAACACTCGGCGGAAAATGCTTTATATTTTTCGACCATTTGGTGCTTTTTTAAGCATCTGTAGATTCTGATAGCTAAAAAGTCGCGCTGAAAGGTACAGCCCAGTAAAACGCACTAATAGGTCGGGAAGTGCCCGAAAATGGACTGTTTTTTGTATTTGTTTATTTGTGTCATTAGAAAGTTGAATAGTAGCACACAAAGCATATATTTTAAAATGTAAAAATAATAAAGTGTAAACATAATTTTCTGATATATTTAACTCTCATGTTGAACTCCTGGCAGGTCGTTGAACTTCAATTGAAATTAGGGGTGTACGCAGGACATACCTCGAGTATTTCATTTTTCAAGAACTATTGAGCTAATTGTTAGGCAAAACTACTTAAAATTTGAATCAAGTTGAAGAACTGAACATAATTTTTATAATTCTTGGCGTATTTTTCAAGCTGTTTCAACAAGATATCTAAATAAGTTGGTATAGTTGGGGACACAAGTTTTCTTTGGAAAAACAAATCATGAAGGCCTGATTGGATTCTGAAAGTAATGTTCAACAAATAGTTGAACAGTAGTAATAGTTGATTCGCACTGAGTAAGAAAAAACATTACGAAATATTGTATAGCGTGCGAAACTATGCCATGTACTTGCGAGGAACAAGGCGTCGTAGTAAAATAATTTAATCGATTCTTTTGAAGGCGTAGAGTATTGCAGAGTGCGGTGACGGTGGGAGACGCGTGTTTGTGGTCGAGTAGCTGCATGAAGATGAAAATTACGCGCGGCACGTAGCGCGTACGGCAATCGCCAATAAAGCGCGCGTAATTCAATTACGCTATGGACAAAAGGACTCGCCCGTGTAGAGATTAATCACGGAGGCAGCGTCGAGTGTGTGCGCCTGCAGGCTTTGCGTAGGGAGGAAATTGCTCTTCACATTACGCGCGATGCTGAAGCGACGAATTTAAACGCGTCACGTTTTTTATTGTTCGTAGCAAACAACAAAAAAAAAAAACGATGCAGCGAACAAGTATGTACATCCGATTGCATGATGATAGTGATAGCGCAGCCCATGTGCACACCATCACACTGCCTTGTATGAGCTACGAGTTAACGTGTTTTTTTCTTCTTTTTTTAAAATTTAAATTAAATTTTGGTTTACAGATGCGTCACAAATAGGACGCAATCGCAATCGCGTTCACGTGAGCCAGAAAAGCGCAGTGGGTTGAAATGAGCGGCAGGCCGAGTTCCGGCGGGCGGCCGGCGTCCGGCGGCGGCGGGGGAGGAGCCGGAGGCGGCGGTACGCATCGCCGCTCCGAGTCCGGCGGCCACCACAGCCATCGCCGGCACGGCTCCTCGGGCTCCTCGAGCCACAATCGCTCCGAGTCCGGCCAGAGCATCGAGTCCGTCGACTACCATCACCACCACCACCACCACGGCCGCGAGCGCAAGCACGCCGGGCATCATCGCTCCAAATCCGGCGGTGTGCACGAGCGCGAGCGCACCGAGAGCACTTCTTCCCAATGTAAGTCCGCACACTCATGATACGCCATCCTGTTGACGCGTTTCGCATGTGCTAAGGTCAAGAAAACAAGATAAATTGCAATAACAAATGAAGAAAAACAACTTGTGATTGGTATTAATCAAAAGGAATGAATTGGACAGAAATGAAACAACAAACACAGGACAGGGAAGCATGGCGGGAAATAATTAAGAATTAAAATGTTATACTTAAGTTTAACCTTACACCTTAAGGGTAGATA
>JAODGB020040690.1:0-14222 GCA_027574905.2 Earota dentata
AATGCGCAGGCAGGTAGCTCTGCCAAAGTCACACTGGCTAAAAATATGATGCATGCTCAGCCAGAACGTGCTTTAATTTTGTAAGTGAAATTCGATAATTACTTAATGTCTGACTTAACTTATTCAACTCACTCAAAAAGGCAAATGTCGATAATCGCCATGTGCGGTTTGAAACACTTAAGCATATCGTATGAGTTTTGTGCAATTATCAAATTTAAATACAGTTTCCGGCTGTGTGTCAAGCAAGGTAAAGCGAGGATGCGGCGAGGAGCGATTAATGCCATAGCCCGAAAAGATATGATAATTCTGTTGGCGGCGGGCGGCTTTGGGTGAAAGCTTGTGGTGAGGGGACCACCTCGGAGTTTTTATTAAAAAATTGTAGGGGTTGCCTGACAAACACCTACACGCAATCATTGAAACTTGGCATGGACCAAATCACTAGCAAGTCAAAAAGAAAACACAAATAAAGTCTGGTCCTTGCCGTGCAGGCGTTGATTACAAAATATTGATCAATTTCAAGTCGCTCGGTTTGTTCTCGCTTTCGATAGCATCCTGCTTTTGGACGTGACTTATAAGAGGATGCAATTAAGCTTTCATTCCAGTTTCCAGTTGGGTGGCGCATTGGGTTCACACGAGAACTTTGCATCCCTAGCAGAATCTAATATGACACCGGACAGCGAACAGTGAACAGTGAACAGGAAATATTAATATTACGTGTATCCTTCACCTTACCGTAATAATCGCGCTATAATTCATACGTTTTTAAACGTTCCTTTTGATATGGCCAGCGTAGGTTGATGCAGGAAGTAGTGAAGCCTTACGATACGAAAATGAATTTTCGCAAAATTAAAGTGCACTTCCTTGTAGTTCCTGGTTTAATAGCACATTATTCAGTCAGGCCCAAAACCCAAAACCATATAGTCACCGTCGCAGATATTGTTTCATCGCCTCTGGGACGTAATTAAGTGATAACCTAGCAAAACTGGCGCTGGCGAAAATATATCCAACGTATTTGTTTCACGTACGCAGGCGTTTATCGTTTATGACCGGTTTTAAGTGGACTCGGCTTGAATTTACGGCGCTAAACGGTGGAATGCCGTTGTTTTAGTCTCTAATGTGCCCCGTCTTGGGCTGATAACAATCGAAGGTGCTAAACGGTCGTTACCAGTCTCCGGCTGCGACACGGCGAGTCCTCAAGTCATCGAGTCATCGCGTCATCGGTTTCGGTTCAGATGTCTATCAATACAACACTAGTGCGACCATCCTAAGTTGATATGCTTGACATCGAGTGATTCAAGATGCTCAGCGTTCAGCTTGCTTGACGTTTTGAACACAAGCGCGTTGAGTGAAAATAATTTCGAATATTTTCGAAGCTTCTGGGGTAGAAACTGTTCGCAACGCTTCTGCTTCTGTTCCAAGATGTTCGGCAAGATGGCGTCGGGGCGCGCGGGGAAAGCTGCCGGCGGTTCCGGTTGGCTGGCACGCGGGGCGCGCGCCGCACGCTCGCCAACTGTTAGAAAGGTTTGCACGGAAGTGTGCCCAAGACACGCGCCCTCGACAGGAGAATCGGCGAAGTAGCCCACCGAGGGTATCAACAATCTTTTCAACAATCCTGTTCATATTCGCCAAGGCATTCAAAACTGCTTGAAAACAAATAAATTTACACTTATGTAATGTAAGGTTCTCATAACCTAACTAATCCAATCCTAACCCAATTTTAGAAAACATATGAAAACATGTGTAATACCCAGTAGGTAACAACTTAAATAGATAATTATATCGCGGTCGATTCTGCACAAAAGGAAAATTGTTGAAATTTTGTTAATTCATTTCGATTGCTTTGCAAAACCAACAACTTGACCACATGACACATGTGGCATAATGCCCATTCTGTAATATATACAGTAAACTTAAGAATTATTGAAATTTATTATTTCGTTTTGCAATTGTTCAATTCTTATTTAACTAACAATGCATTTATTGTGTCATCAATATTGTGACAATGATAAGAGGAACGAAGTGCAAGATTGGACAGGAACAGCCACTTGAAGATTTACTTTTCCGGTTTGAATGCGCAAAATGCATGCGTTTTATTGTGCCGATATGCCGATGGGTCTCCGATAGGTAAAGACCTAGTTTTCGCATCGCTTGGCTTCGCAAACAGAAGCATTCGAGTGACCAGTGACCACTGACCGTCATAAAACATTCACTCGCCGGGCTTCCGTCCCGACGCCAGACTGACACGCTTTCAATTTCGATTTCAATGCACATGAGCACACCACATGATATCAAGCATACATAAATAATAGTGTTGTGGATTTTGTTGTGAAATTGAAAATTAAAAGTGTATAGTAAATTTGAGTAAGTTTGAGAGGAACGAAGGCGGCACAAAACACGCACAACAAAAAGGCAGGGACCAAAAACAACCGCGACGGAAACAATGGTCCCCCCACAGATAAAGCTAATGAAAAACATGAAGTGTGCGTTTCGTGTTTGGCACCAATCTCTCACCTTCGCTGCGCAAATACAAACAGACGCAGACTCAAAGTCGCGGCGGCCCAAATTGGTTAACGACGTGCGCTATTGTTGCTTTTATCGATTTTCGGCCTTTTTAAGGACTCGACGTTTTCGCTTTCGGAACGCTTCATTATGAGGTAATAAAACAAACAAAAGTTTCGAAATGTGGCGCCTTCCAGAGATCAAAGTAACGCGTTTGATGCGGGTATTTATTGTTCCAATTGGGGGATGAAATTAGGAAACTACAAATTCATTCTCACATTTTCATTGCCACAAAGATCATAAACTGGCATAATTTAACAAATAATGTTTGCTTTGTTTTAAAATGTTAAATGACCACGTGTGTGTTCCTTTCTTCACTAAATTTCGCTAATGGCAGTTCCAAGACTCCTTTTTTTCTAATTTATTTCGTTGATTATTCCGCCGCGTGATAAATTGCTCAATTCGTAGCGCAGCGCGCTTATCGCTCGTAATTCTTCATAAGGAGGCCCTCGGAGGGCATGTGCGGGGCAGTGCGAATTAGCGCCCTATAATCAAGAGTCGTCTCCACGTCGTAAACTAGCGAGACTATTTCAATTTCAATTTTTCAGGGCACAAAATTTATAACATCATCTTGGCCGCTGCGGCGAGTGTGGGCGGCACTGCGGGCTATTCTATCGATTATCGTTCGGTGCACTTTCATTTTTAGGGGCGGTTTTGGAGCATGCGGACATTCTGCTACCTTCGAGGCGATTACTACTAGATTTTATTGTGGTCTAACCTTGCATGGTCAGCGTATCAAATTCGCAACTTCTAAAAATCGCGTTTTATAAGTTTCATAATATTAGCACAGGTTTTATTTATTTCTTTGTTTTCGCACCAAAAATAAAAGACATCAAAATTGGGCATTTTTGATTTGGTGTTGCTTAATGTCCTTTTTTTTGATACTCGGATTGTCTTCTAAGCTAAAATTAGCAATGGTCATTTCGGAGAATGATTAAAAAATGATACGAGTCAACCGTGTCATAGGGGAAAATTAGTGCTGGCGGTGTCGGCACCCTTTCCCATTTCGGAGCGGGCGATAGATCGTGCAATCGTCGAATCGCTGTCGGCACTCTGGTCAGAAAATGAATTCCGCACCGTGGGCCCCAAAAACCCTTCATTGGTAATTTTGGCCCTTCGCTCACCGCACAGCATTTTGGCTATACCTGCGGAGCTTTCTTTGTCGATCTAGACACTAGGAAACTAGAAAAAATCCAGACTACCGTGAGAATGTGAAAATGCGGACTTTTATTGTTAATAATAAAGCGCATTAATGGAAGCTGTACTTTAGTAAAGTATGGGATGGGGCCCATCAGAGATGGTCAATCAAAATCACATTTTTACACACAAAACATCACATCGAAGATAACGAGGATTGTGAAGACTGGACAATCGGGGCAAATTTTATTTCGGAATTTTAGGAATCTACTACTAACTTCCACCCTTTTTCGATGCCAATAAAAAGAACGGAAACCTTGATTTTGTCAACTTGTCACCAATAAAATCATCTTCAGAAGCATTATCGTCAAGATGCTGTCGACTATGATAACTCCCAACATCTTCAAGATTCGAGAAGTTGTCGATTGTAACGTTTTTTTTTAAGGAAACTTTGACTTCTCTGCAGCCTGCAAGGTGTACGGATGAACAAGGTGTGCGGGTCCCACTCGTCGATCGATGCGGATTGTCTGATAAAGTGGAAGAATGAAAGAAGCGCCTTGTGTGCGGGAGCATAATATTTATGTAGGAAATGCGTGTCAACAATGTCGAAGAATTCCGTTTTCGGCATAAATACATGCGCACGAACTACACGAGCCAACAACGATGTGTATGCTACCACCGTTGCGTCGGATCCGTCGCTCCAGCTCGTTCGGAGCGTACAAAGGTGATCATTAGATCCATTCAATGCGATACCACAACACGAGCCCCCCGAACGAACCATCTCATTATGTGGCCGGGGCCCGCAAAGTGCATTCATCGCGAAACGCTACACGCATTTATTTTCTATATTTAATTACAATAATAAACATTCGCGTCGCTCCAACATGACACGACCTTGACTCGCTTTTTTTCGCGAGTCACGGAATCTCTTAAAAACTTGCAATATTCAATTGTGTGTCGATTTGCTAAAGGAGATAAATCTGTTCGCGAGATAATAAACGTCATCACTGCATGCAGAGTGACAGTAAGTACAAAGTACTCCGATGGTGTTGTAATTAATCATCGCGACGAACACCCAAGTAGCGCACACTGCACACAAATTCAAACCGCGCCGAAATCGGATCGAAGCTACTAGTAATACAAAACGGCCCGCGCATCAGAAAGCGTCTCCCCGTGAGGCTGTGAATACATTAGATTAGGAACTTATAGCACGCCATGCACTGGTGGTCACTGAGCTGCACAAACGATGCATTTTGCAGGTAACTCGAGCGTCGCGCGCTAAGCTCGGATTGCCCAACCAGGCCAACCTTTTTTTTTCCTTCTTCTGGTGGATACTGGATGATTAACCTACATCCACATTACCACAAGCATACCATCAAAGGACACAAGACAACACACAACTATTTGGGCCAAGCACAGGCGCAAACCTATTGCGGTTGTTCTGATACTGGATACTTGATTACTTCCACAGCAGATCAACTGTAAAATCACACGCACGTCTTGTTGTGACATCGCACTCCACAAAACCGTGTAAAACTGCGCAGCGCAGAGACGTTTGATGGGTTTACACCCGAATTAACGGAATTAACATAATTAAACTGATGCGGGGTTGATCTTAATAACACAGTGAGAGCCCACCCCAAACGCTTTCACACTTTCAACTTGTGACTTGGGACCTGTGGTGTTAGAAGTTAGGAGTAGATGAAACTCTAAACTTTGGAGGGCATTCGGCCTCTCCGAATCTTCAGAAGCAAATTTCATCGAGCAGAAACATTCGGAACTGGTTTTGGTGTAGGGTTTACATTTCCAAAGAAACTGTGATTTGTGTTGAAATACAACTTCCTACGTTTTTTTCATATTGTAATAGAGTCATTCGTCTTTTTAACAGGTTTCATCCAAATTTAAATTTGATAAATGTAGAGGAAATCCTTGAATAAGTGATAATCATCTTTGAATGATTTTTTGAATTTTGATTTTGTGATTTAGCTTTTATTAATTGTAAGGTAGAAAAATGTCACACGCACCCTTCTTCCTTAAAAAATCTGACTTTTTAGACCTGCACAGACTCCATTGATAGTATCTTTTCTTTGGGGTCGTTTTTTGGGATATGAGAAGGACCCATGGATGATTTACACAATGTCGGGAGGTTCACGAGTTTTTAATAGACGATAAAATGCTGGTGACACATGTACAATCGGCATTACACGGCGACGATGTGTGTTTGTGCAATCGGCAAGCGATCGCATCTTTAGCATCTTTTAAAAAGCCACAAAATTACAGATTTGCATATTTGAGGGGGGCCACGGAGTCGGAAGGTCGGCTGCGCGCTGATAGATATCTACATGTTGCACCACTGCAACGGGATGGGGATTTATAGCAGTGCTGCGTGGGCAGGTGATGCACAATGCACCTGAATCTATGACGATGAAATTTTTACATTTTTACAAGCCGACGACAGGCTGTAACTCTCCTCCATCTCGCTGCATTTGGCGTACGTAAATGAGGCACATGTACAATTTAAATTTCATCACTGCAGCTTGAAATAGAAGCTGCTTTAACTACTGTGCAATAATATGGATTAATTTTGAACTGCTAAGCTTGCGCATCGGTCTGACGCACCGCGCCGAGCGCCACGCCAGTTGATGAACTCGATTTCCCGCACGCAGGCGCTGGAAAAGTGTCAGTCGTAAAGTGCCAACACAACGATCAACAAATCGTTTTCAACAAACTGGCCGCGCGCCGAAATGGCTATTCAAATATTTGGATTATTTACGAGCAGCGATAAAACTAAAGCGTTGTAAAACGTTTTTCCACGTCGGGAGGCCGCGCGCGCCGGCGATTCAATCTCCTGGGAAAGCTGTTACAAAACGCGAATTGCTTTCAGATACACGTTTACACTGTTAAACGTTACACCGAGTGAACTTGAGCTTTTAGATGAGCTTGTATTTTCATGCGCGGCGCTCTAGAGATGGCGCACCGGAAATGTTTGTTTAAGAGGGCGATGTTCCTTCCGATTAGGATTTCTGAGCAGTGAGCAGTTCATAAAATGCACCTGTAGCGCAAGGGAATAAAACATACACCCCCTGGATGCTCGATGCTTATCACACACCAACTATTGATACTTTTATTATGCACAATGCACATCAAATTAATCATTCGACAGTATTCTTCTTTTATTTCACATCGTTAAGAATGCAACACTCCACCTCCTTGTTTGCCTTGCTCACATGAGTGCCGTATAATTTGTTAGTTTCACCACTTTTAATTCCGCTTCATTTAATTTCGAATTAAACGCCGCGCCGCCGTCGCCGCCGAATGTGAGCGCTAAATAATTGATACCCTCGCGCCCAACGTCTTCATGTATATATTCATGTCGCGGTAAGCGAGCAGCGAGAATGTTTGTTTTAGATAAAGTCATCAACTCGTTGTTCACATCCACATTCGTCATTCCAGCGCGGCGGCGCGACGTTATCATTAAAACGAAATGAGCGCCGACATCGGCCGCAAGCCGTCGATTTAAAATTCAAATTTAACCACACCACCAGAGGTAACGCTCATAAATATTTTCGAAAGCAGCCAGAAGAGCTACTCGTTCCGATTGTGGGTGTAACAACATTCTTGTTTGTTTTATTGATATGCGTTTAATTCAGATTTTCTTTCGGCGTCAGCTTCCAAATGTGGGAGTAAACCACACTACACTGGCATAAATTAACTCATTTTTTTCGTGATTGTTTGATCACGACCGATCTGGGCTGGGATCGGAACCTGATTATTACAGAGCCTTCAAAAAGAGGAGGATACTCAAACTCCTTGACTTAACTGCGCTCTACTCCATTCTACACTACACTACTTTACTGGCGACTGGCGAAGTGGCGACTGGGGATAATGAAGCAATCATGAGAAATCGCCGCTTTTTGAAGATACGGTTATGATGTGATAATGCGACTTGTGACCTGTTGCCTCTTGAAATTGCTTTCGTCACATTGCTCATCCTAAAGACAGTAATAACGCATGGGCATGGCAATTTTGTTGTTGTTCCTCGTTGGAGGACGGTATCAGGAAGTATAGAATTGCTCCAATTTCGAAGACTTCCTAACAGTTCCTAACACGTCTCCGGCTGTAGGCATTTAGTAAAATTGTTTTCCGTCCTCTTCGTGTTGCTCCAGTTCGGAGAGTGGCAACAGATTGAGTTGTACAAATATTTGGACAGCATCCTCCCGTTCGGCGCGTAATTCCGTCGATGATTTATCGATTTTTTAAGAGTTGTTAATTCCACGTTGCGCGGCCGGTTGATGATCGGTTTGGGGGCGACGATCGAGAAGCGGCTGCGGCCCGCTTTTGTCGGGCTGGTCATCGTCTTCCTTTTTACGCGTTTTGGGGGACGCACTGACGGGCATTGTGCGAACGGATGAGCGCACCCTTTACGGGCTGGGTGTTTGCTTAAAAAATCATAATTGCTTTTGCCGTACCCCAATTAGCTAAACGTAATCACTGGCCCTGGGTGCGCAGCGCTTGTGCAAACACGAATTTGGTGGATTCGATGGATTAGTTTAGTTATCGGTGCCCGATCGGTGCCTCGAACCTGAAAGGAGGCGACGCCGATAGGCGCCTGCGAAGCGAGAAGTCCCGCACCGATCGATTCACTCCGTAATTAGGCAATTCACGAAGCAAAATGAAAAAGAAGGAGAAGCACCACGCAAAATGTTTAAAGCGTTTTAAAATGCTTGCTAAAATGGGGCTGGTCAAGCATTTATCTATTATAACTCTGCTCTGCGCTCCGAGCGAATTTAGCAAAATTACGAAATTATGAAATATGAAATTCAATAGAAACTAGATTGTGTACAGTACCAGCATGCGGCATTTGTAGATTGGCAAATTTTTCGAGAACAATAAAAAACAAATATAAGGGGGATAATTGGATCTGCGCTTTTGTGGCGGCTTAAATGCTCGCGCGCACGAACGGACACGGTAAACATTTCGAAACGAGCGCAAACGAGCGAATGCTTTTGTTTGCAGGACGATGAAACGTCCAAACGATATGAGTCCACAATTGAGAGTGCAGGCCCGGGCAAAATGAATATCCGTACCGACAGTGCTCCATCCCTGGGGACCTCTGGACTTTGAAATGAAAACAGCTAGTCGCCTGCATGTCCTATTATGACATGCGCATTGAGCCTCAGCCAATGAGTCAATATTATGAGCAGATTATGTGAAACGCATTGTTTCATTTTGTATTAAATTGGTATTTTACATTATTTGTTTTCATTTACGGACAGTAATAAACAAGTGAGTTAATTAGCAGGATATATCAATATGGATGATAAATATAAGGACTCCTGGTCTTGATTCAAGTTTCATTAGGAGCCAATACAAAATGGTTGACAAAATAACAAGAAAACAAGCAAAAAGCTTAAAGTGAATTAATCAGAAATGAAAGTAACCAAAGAGTTTAACTTGAGTGCAATATGAATGATTCCTTTCTAGTAACATCTGACTAAAATTTGGAAAATTTTACACATTTACAAACACAGTTATCACCAAAAATACAGATTTCTTTTCATAAACTTTGCTTTTCTGCAATATTAGTCATTCCGTAGTAGTGTTTGCCAAGTGCAAACATAATTTAAATCACCAAGCATTATACTAATTGTGTGTAATATGTGCACGTGTCCACGCTGTGTTTTACCACAGAAAGAAATCAACCCTGGCGCGTGCCACGTGAATTCATGCACCCTTGGCCCCCACGCGCGGAGTGGAAACTCAACGATGCATAACGCCACTCTTTACACAGACAAGTTCTACGTTACGCACATCTATATTTAATAACTCTAGGAAAACAATACGATCTCCTGAAAGGAAATTGATGAAAACACAACAATTTCTCTTCTCGGGCTTCGTGTGAACATTTTTTGTAATTCATCTCTGAGCCTCAGAATAAGTTATTATTAAATGCAATGTGCATTCATTGAGATGTAATATTATAATCATAAGATAATGAGTTTCTACGTATGAATACAGCGTAAGTATACCTCATGCGTATCACGAAGGAGCGAAGGTTTCTGGATATAAATATGCTTTGTTGATATTTTCCGATATTACGCTGAAAATACTATATTTAGCTGTGTATCAAGGCTTCTTTTAAGTTTTTTTTTTCGTTGCAGATCACCTGAAAGACGTTTTATTCCTTGGCGCTGGGCGTAATTATTGCTTTTATTCTTGTATTCAATTGATTTCGAAGATCTGCTTGTATAGCTTTAATATTATCTGGTTATGAGAAGAAAAGGAAGAGTACAATTGAAGCGCTTTTATGCGGCCTATGGGAAACTGCTTAATTGTGAGCAAAAAAAGGCTCCAACAAGAGTTGAAAAGTAGCCGACAAGAGTCCGAATTTAAATATATACAGGAAATTAAGCCCCGGCTTGCATAATGGCACGCATGTTTGTAACTTCTGCGAGAATGAATGAAAAGCATCCTTTTCGGTACGATTTCGATGCGCTGTTAACATAAGTTGTAAGTGGCGCTGGTTAGTAATTAGGCATGCGCGCAGATTGCGTGGGAGCGCAATTACGTAGTCACCAGAAAAGGAAGGCAAGAGCGCGTGGAAGAAGAAGAAAAAATAGAGGCATTTTGGCATCACGTCGCGGCGTGCTTAATTTTCGGTTATTTTCGCCCCGATCGGCACACAACCACCGTCGGCGATCGCGTGCAGCTAGCAAATTACGCTCCCGGTGCCGTACCGACCGCCCGACCTGCCGAAAAAAACGGTTGGGAGGCTTTGGCTGGCGATTCGGCGGAATCCTTACAACTTTGGCGCGCGGCTGCTGCAGAGGCGCACGGCGCGCGTCGTCTGGACCACGCTCGGGTGGTGTTTATCTTTTTATAACCCGATATACAATTTTTGTAAGCAATTAAGTAATTTTGCCTCAAAATTAACTCCAACTTTTTGCACACGCGAAAAATAAAGAACTCCTTGATAAATCAAGTATATCTATATCAAGTTTCCTGATGAATCTGATTTTGGCGCTTGTACCGATCCAAAAGTGTAAATCATTAATCTCAATACATTTTAATAAAATCGGACATAATTGAAACGGTTTGCTGCGCTTGGAAAGATGTGTGATGGATGACCACCACTCGCGCTGGGCCCGAGGTGACCGCGCTGTCAGAACGTGTGCTCCTCAAAATATTCAAAACAAGCCGCTCCACGAAACTCTCAAAACACTCATTTGTCTTCTGCCTTCTTTTTTCGTCGCACCTTTCCGTCACTCGCTCACAACCCAACCACTTAACATTCAAACGTACTCGCGTGCCAGTAATACAGCCCCAAAAACTATCCGAGAAGGTATGTACTAAATACGCGTCGAAACAAAAGCGCAACAGTCTCTAATCATCATTGAGGGGATGGATAATAAGCGCAAGTCATGCTTTGCCTAGGCTTTGGTGGCGTCAGTTAATTTTCGAAAGGAGCAAAAGATCAAAAAAGTAAAAAGACCGAAAACGAATTCGTACCGTACCTGGGAGCTAGAAACATATTGGAAGGTTTTTTAGGTCTTGGTTCCGCACCGATACCGATTGAATTGATTCCAAAGGTGTGGGCAAGAATTTGGGGCGCATATTATGCAAATCTCAAAAACGTTTGCCCGGCCATTTCACACGAACGCCTTTCGGCATTCAACCTGAACGGATCGCATCTGATCTGATTGACTTCGCGGTGCTTTGTTTCTAATTTTCTAATTTTGACTCGTTAATATCAGGGGTGGCATGTCAGACTTCAAACGAGGTGTTGGCACATCAGATTTTTGACAGGCAACAATCTTAACAAGACTGCCGTAACAGAACAGAGTAGATTTTTTCTTTTTTTTTGAATTAGGTTTAATTTAGTATTTCCTTAACTCTCGAAAGTTGGTTGGCGCCAAAAACTGTCGCCACAACTTTCATTCACCCTTTTAAAAAGATGATACTCCTCCTAAGCGGATTAAAAGCTTAAATTCTTAAATAGTTAGATATTTATGAGTATTATCCGCATTTAAGATTTTGAACCGATTTTAAGTCCTCCTGATACCTTTTGAATATTTTGAGCTTATTTGAAAGGAAACCGCATTATTTTGAAAATACGGATATAATTTTTAGCTTTTTTTCTTGTTGATCACAATAGAAACTTGTCCGAAGATAAATTTCTTTTCATTGAGCGCAGTTTCTATTGGGCATGTTCAAGCTACTGTGGTTTTGACTTCGTGTTAACTGCAAACAAATCAAAATCAATTCCTTTGCGTGGCTGGAGTTCTTTGAACGGAAATTTGGTGCGCTTCTGCGCTTCTGATGTGGCTTCTGAAACTCTTGTCTAACACCCCGATTAAAAGAGCGTTTTCGGCATGGGTGCATTATGCCTCGCAGTCGGATGGTGGTTTAGGCGTGTGGCGCGAAATTTCGGTGTCATATGGGCGCGCATGTTCATCAGCCGTCCGGCGGCGAGCTATCATTAGCCCATTGATCCGCTGCACGCCATGCCCGAGCAACATTACAGCTCGTGCTCCAATCGCAACCGGACTCTGACTCCTTAGTGCCCGGCATTGGTCAGCAACTTGCGTCGGTGCTCACCGAATGTTGTCTGGTGCGTATTTTCGAATTGTCGAAATTTCGACAGAGAAAAGAAGCCAATTAGTGCTGGTACCAAGTGTTGTCAAAATTTGGAGCAAATTTCCCCAATAAGTCGGCTTTCATTGCAGTTGCCGTGTGCAAATCTTCAGGGTACTGTGTAGCGACAGGGCACATATGACGGCGGCCACCTGTGCGGCACGCGCGCTGGGGCGGGCACGGGGGGGTCACAGGTGGTAGGCGCGCCACCCTCGCCCAAGCCATTTCGGCCGCGCGCCGCGCAAACGGACACCGAACTGGGTCATTTTATTCCAGCCCCAGCTCTCATTTAACGATCATGAATACGACTTTTAAATCAACCCCCAAAGTTCATTTTCCGACCCCTCAACACTACAGTCTCTTGTCAACCACCCCCTAAACTCAACTTGATACCGGTAAATCAATTCATGATGCTTTAATTTCTAATATTAGACGACATCACGACAATCAAAAACACTTATAATAACATTCAACACGGTCATGATGAGGACATCGATAAATTTCGAATGTTTAATGTTTACATCCACGGGGCAGAAGGCTTCTAGAACAGTTTTTTGTTGAAGAGGTGGGAAATTTTTTTGACCACATATGGTTTATATGGCTGAAGCCGCTGAGGGTTTGTTATTACTTATTACGTCCCTCTTCCGGAAGGAGGTAGTCGGCCCACAAGGGGACGGTTCTTCGGCAACAAAACAACCAACACCAGCGAGACATCGTGAACGGGTTAAGTGCGGACCTTTTTTGAAGATGCGCTTTGTTGTCTCGTTAACAAATTGACTTTCAGGGGGCTTTTCCCGCGCTTTTGGGAATAATTTAGTTTGGAGTTGTTTTTGGGTAAGCTTTGATGCTTAGATGAACCGTGCTTAAAGCGGAACTAAAGGCATTTTTAAAATATTGCGTGGATATTGATTTTTTGAGATTTTTGAAAAACTCGGATATGAGCGATTTGCCACGGCTTGTTAGTGTTAAAATTAAATTAGCCCTTTATGCACTAGGAAACGTTAAATTCTAATTGAAAAAAAGTATAAAATATTGAAAGCAATCAGTCAATGTTGAACTTGAACAAAAATTCTTTTTTTTTTTAAATTTTAAGGTTATGACTAACCAGTGCCATTACAATCAACCCTCATCCTCATAAAAACATTTCCTTTTCCCAGATTCATATAGTTCAAACATGCACTTGTAACAAGTGCCCTCCGTTCACTCATTTTGTTTAGACAATATTATAACGCACGCAGCGTTCAAACAATGGCAAGGGGTGGAAATGTCACGTGCTGCTCAACAAGCGGATAATTGTTGGTAATGGATATTGAGATTTTATGGGAGCCGAGAGGGGACGCGAAGAGGCGACCATGTGCACATCTAAAAGTCTAAAGTGTGCCCGCACTCATTGAGCGAGTTTTTGTGGAAGAGGGGGGCTACTCAAATTCTCATTCACTTCAAGAGGTACTCATCATGGCCGCTAGCGGGTACTAGAAACAGAAACACAAGGATTCTAAGTAAAGTAAAAAAAAAAGTAAAAAAGAAGAAGAGTAAAACAATGAATGAACATACTTTAATTACCACGTGATCAGTATTAGTATCCAATATCCAATATCAAATTTGAGGAAAACAGTTGTCATAAAATCCAATATGGCCGAAGGCTGAATGAATGGACATGAATATCTCCTGCATGTATGTTGATAGTGATGATAGTGATGTTATTGTGCGTTTTGTTTCCGGTTTCCGCGTCGCGTCGCGCCGTGACAGGTGTAAAGCGGGCGCGTGGATCTTCTCCGCCGCAGTGTTTTCATTTTGTGTGTGTGCGTGTGTGTATGCCGCCGAAACACAATTGATCGGCGCACATGGAACAGACGCGCGGCATGTTTAACTGTCGGCGCCGGAGCGGTCGG
>JAODGB020040766.1:0-10522 GCA_027574905.2 Earota dentata
AGGCAACTGTTGTTTGTTTACGATATTATCCACTACCTCGTCGACTGTCCACAACTACTCAGCGCAATAGACTTTCGCGTACCTCAAAGGAATTCGCGCAATAATCCAACGTTTTACATTAGAACCAGGCGCACGGATGTCTTGCGCAAGTCGGCAACGCATGCGTGCTGCGACCTCGTAAACAACCTGGGGATGGAAGTTGTTGACAGTGCTCGAAATAACGTGCTACGACGGGCTATTGTACGATTTGTTTGATTTGATTGTTAGCTGTTTATCTATATTTATTTACACAGTACATTGTTTGTTATTTTGCAGTTATATTTATTTTGTTCATTGTTTGTGTGCGACCCTCTATTGGATCGTATCATCTGTTGGGTGAATTCTAAAAATAAATAAATAAATAAAAATAAATACAATATATCTCAACAATATTGCCGAGTTGAGCGTACATATAGCCTTCATTCAGCACTGCTATATAACTGAATTAGTATTCAATTAGTTGACATTAATCTTATAGAAGGCTCTTTTAAAAGCCACTTTATCTATACTTTTATATACTATATAGCTTTCAAATTTTGTATAGAATTATATATGCATAGCTTATATTTATTAAAAGTTTGATATGAGTTATTTAGTAATTACGAGATTAAGAATTGCAAAAAGAACTAAACTTTTATAAATGTAGACTATGTTTTTATTCAATACACTTTAATTTTTTTTTTGTAAATTATGATTTTGATTGCTAACAAGCTAAGCATATGATCCCTATAGGATATATTGAGTACATCAGGTAGCTTTTCCTTGGCTTCTGAGCTTGGATCTTCTGAATTTTTAGCTGAATATTAATAGTATACTATATATCTCAACAATATTGCTTGGCTGAGCGCATATATAGCCTTCATTCTGCAATGCTATACATAGCTGAATTAGTATTCAATTAGTTGTCATTAATCTTATAGAAAGCTCTTTCAAAAGCCACGTATATCTATACTTATATATACTATATTGCTTTCAAATTTTGTATAGAATTATATATGTAGCATATATTTATAAAAAGATTGATAACAACTATTTAGTAATAAAGAGATTTATAATTTCCAACAGAACATAACATTTATAATTGTTTTAAACAATACAGTTTAATTTTTTATATATTATGATTTTAATTATGATGCTAAAAAGTTAAGCATATGATCCTATAGGATATATTGAGTATATCGAGAACTTTTTCCAATATTTACAAATTAATGTTGATTTGTATCTTTTCTGGAAGCTTTTCCTCAAAACAAAATTAATTTTGATTTGATATTTAATTTAACTGACAATCTGGTTGGCGCGGCGGCGGTTGTGCGACGATGCCTTGATCTTTCCACTCTCGCCCGCCGCCCCCCGCCGTGCCGCGGCGTTCCATTCGCTTTGTTTGCGCATACATTTTCGACGATTGCTTGATATTAAGTCGACTCCGCATGTGGCCGCGCATGCATGCGTCGCATCGCGAGTCGTCCGCCGCTCGCCGCCACCCGCCCCCCTCCGGCCCCCGCCTCCCGCCGCCCGGTAAATATAACTGGTAATAAGTTATACACGTACACAGGCCGCGCGCGGAGCTCGTGTATGATATGTAAATGCCGAATATACGTACACTAATCATGCGACCATTAATAACGACGACGATCGGCGACGGCGGGTACCTGCCCCCGGCGGCGGCGCCGACATGTGTGTGTCGCCAAAAAAGGAGGAACGCGAATGGCATTTACATTTTCGGCACATGCTCGGCCGTGTCGCGTAACGATAAAACAAAATCGTAACGATTGCAGCGGGCGGCGGGCGGCGGGGCGGCGGTTGTTGCGGCGGGCGGCCGGGGCGGCGCGGCCGCGCTCGCAATCCGGACGATTTCGAAACGCGTGCTAAATCACCGCGACGTGTGTTGAAATTATTCGCGCTTGTTTTGCGTCGCGCGCGCGCGCGCGTTGTTCGGAATCGATTCCTCGCCGGCTGTGCTTTTTGCATCTCTTCGGCGGCGAGCGCGCTTTTTTCCGCCGGCGTGGATTTCTAATTTTCTAATCGAAGCATGCAGACATGTGGGCACGAAATCATGCCGAGGCGAGAAGAACGCCGCGCCGCGCAAAGAATGAGAAAACTTTTCGTGCGCAACTCCGAAACTCGCGCGCGCGCGCGCGCCGCGGCAAAAAGCGGCGCGCCGCGCGTTGCCAAATCGGCACAACAACAGCAATTAGAAATTTTTCAATTTACAGCGCGCAGCCGCCACCGGCACCGGCACTAACTCATCCATACCACTTACAGACCTTACAGCACTTGCTTTACTCATCGATACCGATTTGAAACAAAAAAAATTGATGCGAAGGTTGTTTTTTTGTTCCTTTTAGGTTAAGCATTTGAAAACGCTGACCGGGAGACATTTGCGCGTGCAAAGTTTAGAAAAATATTAATGAATTAGATCGTAAACTTTACGTGGATCCGTGGAACAGTTTAGCAGATGTTATGGGAAATCCAACGGCAAAGTGGAAGTGAACCAACCGAACGCCGAAGATTGAATAGCGGAATGGCGAATGCAAAATGCCCAATGCCTAATGCGCAGTGCTCTAATGCAGAATGCCGAATGGCGAATGCCCGAATAGCAACAGCGCAAATGTAACGATGACCTTTCGGCGTGAATGCGAATGCGAATGTGAATAAAGGAAAGAATGGAGAGGTTGCCGGAGCATCCGAAGTCACAATGCGAAACGCGAGTACGTCACGATCACGACGCGGCGCGCGACCGGACACAATGGCGTGCACGAATTGATCACGAGACTCCAGGAGAAACGCGCAAATCTGCAAATTTACCAATTACAAAATATCTAAACCGCTTCAAAACTATACGGACTACACCGGGCGCGCGTAAACTTCCCGCATATGTATATTCAACCTATGATTCCAACATTAATTCGAACTTGGCAAAAATACGCCGTGGCCATGATCCCATGATATCATAAAGTTTTCGGAGCGTTGCGCGCCAGTTTTGGACCGCGGCGGCGCATTTCGGCTGCGTTAAACGAGCACCCTATATAATTAGCTTGTGATAGCGCAAGTTGGCGCAACCGAAAACGATCGTAATTTGGTCGCTTCGGCGCGATGAGCGATGCACTTCCTTTTCGCTGCGCCCGCCGCGCGAGGCAAAACAAAATTAAAAGATCGAAGCGAGCACATTTGTCATTCGCGAGCGAGTATGAATATGAATATGGGCGGGTGGCGGGCGCTGCGCGCCTCGGTGGGGTGGGTGCGCCCGCGCTTGCCGGCGACGGCGGGAGGGGGGCTGGAGCGAGTGAACATCGGGAACAATAAGAAAGTAGAAATAACGAAGGGGATCGAAGAATTAAGCGCGCGACAGCCGCACCGCACACATCGGGGCGCAGCGAAGGAAATTAAAACGCAGCCGCCGCCGCGAGCTGGCAAGACGTGCGTGCGCGGCGCGTGTGTGTGTGTGCGTGCGTGCCTCCCGTATGCATGGGCATGGGCGCATAACTGTAGGCCGTGACAATTATCGATTCGCGGCGCGAAATGAAAATGAGAATGAGAATGAGAATGTTACTGAGAATAAGAAGCGGGCGGAGGAGTCCGCATGCACCGCCGCCGCCGCTACCACTGCGATTGCCGCCCGCCGACGACGCGGAAAGTTTTCAGC
The DNA here is from genome assembly GCA_027574905.2 of Earota dentata. Classification (NCBI taxonomy): domain Eukaryota; kingdom Metazoa; phylum Arthropoda; class Insecta; order Coleoptera; family Staphylinidae; genus Earota; species Earota dentata. The sequence continues at coordinate 3,683 of JAODGB020040766.1, forward strand.
GGCGGCGCGGGCCGGCGGGGGGTGAGTGCGGGGGCAGGTGGGTGATAAGCGGGCGTCGGGGGATGAACGCTCGCATGCTGTTTGCCTGTTTTCGCATAACTCCATTAACAGAAAGCACATGCAACACACACACACACACACACACACACACACACACACACACACAACGCCGAAGAAAGCAAGAAAAATTGTTCGCCTTGCGAGTCATATAAAAGCATTGATTCGATTCATAATTACTAAGCATACAAACGCAACTCCACATGGCGAGTAATAATAAATGTGAATGGCAGCGCGGCATTTACATTTCATTTGTTTTCGTTTCGCTGCCTTTCCAGCGAGACTTCGGCGACTTTTAGCGTGCCTGGGGGGCGTGTGTGCCGGCGCGCAGTCCACCTTCATTTCCATGTCAATTACGCTCACATGTCACGCGCATGCACGACACGCGCATATGCGATTGCACTGGAAGACATGCGATAAATCAGAAATCGCTCCACAAGCCTTCCCAAGCCGCCCGCTGTCAGACGCAGCGCGCCCTCGACAGAAAGTAGGCCAATTACATATATATGTATCATCTCCACAGGTAAGTGCACATCGGTGTCGATTGTCAATCGCAGCGATTATAAAAAGGTCGCGCACATGTGCGCGCCTGACCAATATTGTAATAGCCATCCTATTATTACCGATATGCCTGCGCATGACGGGATAATAACATTGCGTACGATGCCAGCCAACGCAGCGTTTACGATCAGCCCCGACCACCGCCACCGCCACGCATTGTGCAAGTGAAGTGCAGCGCGGGCGCATTGTTCGCGCCCGCCGCCGCCGATGACGGCATGCGGCGGCGGCTTAAGAAAACGCACCGCGCCGGGAATGCAGCGAATATCGCTGGAAAACACACGAAAAGAGCACATGCTCATTCACGTACAATCGCGCGAGCACGACAACGCCGCCCCCCGCACCCCACCCAACCTCCTAGCACCCACCGCCCGGCCGCCCCGCCGCCCCCCGAGTCCGCGTTGCATTTGAATTATGCTCGGTTATATGTATATCTACTTTTGTTTCCACGTTTCCATGCCCAATGCCGATGTTAGCGTGAAGGGTTCGTTCGTTACGTATCGAACGCGATAAATGCAAATGAGCTGTTATTATGTGCGCCGCCGCCGCAATATTCATATGTGCCATGCATGACTGGCCCGGCGCCGCGGCTGTGTAATAAGAAAATAAATAACGAACGGAATAAAACGGAACGCTATTAAGATTCGGACGATTTCGTCCGCCGGCGTCGCGGCGTGAGGAATAAATCACGAGCATCGCAATCAGTCATTATGCTTGCTGCCCCCATGCCACACATATGCGCTGGTTACAATGGAAAACACAGCTCGAAACGGGCAGTTGAAAAGTACTGATCTTGATAATCAATCCAATCCATATATATATAATTTGTAAAAAAAAGTTTTGTCCTTCTTCAAACAGTCATAAGTTTTGCAGCGGAGCATCTACTTTGCTAGAAAATCAAATTCACGAATTATACGCGCTGCACAATTTCTATCAAGTTTTGAAAACGCGGCCTGCGTTGAATAATGTGAGCGGTGCGTTCGCGCCTTGGCATGCCAGGTTTATCACCGCCGCCGCCGCCGCCGCCGCCGCCGCCCCCCACCCCAAATATTTTTCCCGCCGCGCGATGATTAAGCAAAGGATGCGAGATGCGAGACATGTGAAGCGCGGGCGCGGCGCGGCGCCTCCGCTGCGTGTGCACTGCGAATACGTGAAGTTATATCAAAACTTTCGGATATATTCATTTAAAGTTTCGAATTATTAATGAGGCGGCATGGATATGTATTATCCGCCGCGCTCCCGGCCCGCCGCGCGGCGTCACACATTGGCGGCGACGGCCGCCGCCGCCGCCTCCTTAAAACATTTCGAAATCCACACATCGAGTGTTCTTCGGCTCGGCTGGCGCACATTCTCGCCGAAATTTCTACAACTTCGAAGGATGCGGAATGCGGGCGTGCAAGAAGCGGAGCCAGCAAGCCCACCCCTCCCCACACCGGCACCTACCCACGGCCTCCGCAGGCGGCGAACGTAATCGCGCGCGCCGCGTGTGTGAAGGATATCGCGTATAGGGCGAGATAAACACGCCGCTTATTCATAAGCGAGGGGGCGAAAATCCCACACAGCATCTTCCACTTTCCAGGTGCCAGGTATTTCATTGAATATTTTAATTTTTTACTAGATACAGTGGTATTTCGGCTCAATTAGGTTGTTCACCTCTATGCTCATTTTCTAATATGTGATAGTGCTAGGTGTTTACTAAACATATGTGCAAACTGTTTTTTTTCTGAGAATGCAACAGTTTTTAAATAAAAGCCGATTTGTTTTTGGTGACGCGTCTTTCATTGGTTGCCGTCACGTAAAACAAAAGGTCGATATATTAAAAAAAAAACTATTGTATTTCCGTTTGCACCTATGGCTATTAAATCCCATATATAACCTCCCATAATTATTTTTGCAAATTCAACTGAAGTGTACTATTTAATTATCGTTTTAAAGGCATATGCACACACTCGGTATAATTATATAGCGCTACGTGCATGTATGTAAGTACTGCGCGCTGGGGATGGGGGAGTGGTTGGCGACGAGGGAAACTCCGGGAATAAGAAGGAAAAACACGCGCATTTGCGCGGAATATCAAATATATTCGTGGTGAGCGTATGTTCCGCTAATGAGATCGTCTGAATTATTAATTCGCCGCCGCCGCTGTAATCGTCTAATGTGATAAAAGGTGGAAAAACAACCTATGGAGGAGGTGTTGATGTGTTGAGTGGGAGATGGATGCGTGTCAAGCGACAACCGCCGAATGTGTGTAATCTGCGAGTTCAGTCCGCCGACACGTATGCCACACGCTTGGCGGGCGCGGGGTGGGGAGGTGCGAGGAGCGCGTGCGAATTGGTGAATTAGCGCGGGGAACTAACGCAGGATAGTTGATGGTGATATATAGAGATTGAAGACCATCGCATGCATCACGGCCGCATCCGCGACGGCGGCGGCCGCAAACACATCGCGGCGTGAAGTTGGCGCCGAAGTTGCGGAACTTTCGCCGGCGGCGGAGGGGGGGTGGCCGCTGACGCCTAATTGCGCGCCGCGCTCGCATCGAAATTGTGTTTACTCACGGGCCTCACGGGCCCAGCTGACCAGACAGCGCAAAAATCGTGAACTTTGCCAACACGCATAAAGCAACTATAAAAATGTATTGATTGTCAATTACATAGATATTATGCATGGAGTAGAGTGCCGCGCGGCGGCGCGTTGTGTAGAAAAATGCCACGGCATTAAATCATCCCGCCGGGGGAGCGAAAGAGCGTAAAACGCAAAAACGCGGCGCGCTCCATGTAGATATGGCAGGATATGGAGACATATGTCATACACCTGTTGTACCTACGTACCTGCACTCGTCGCCGTCCCCACACTCGACGGGCCCGACGTGCCGCTCACCCCGCTCTCGCCCTCGCGTTCTATCCACTCCCCCTCTCTCACTCTCCTTCCACCATCCCGCACACACGCCGTGCTCCGTGCCACTAGCTATAGAATCTAACCGAGAGGGTTACAGCGTGACGAGTTTCTGAAAACTCCACGATGTCCAAATCATGAACTTGTTCAAATCACGTGCTATATGTAGTATACACACCAAGCGGGCCTATCCTGGTTTTGGACCTGTTGGTCCCCGCAATGTATCATGGCTCTCACTATCACTGCTATCCGATTTGGGCCACTCGTTTGCCACTAGTGGCACTGATGTCTAACCGTCCATAAGTGCATACTCTGCTTACTTATTTTTATAACCATTTTGCATTCATTGTCTCTGGTGGGCTAGGTGCGTGTTGGTCACGGTCCGGCGGTGACTTGCTATCAGCGGCGACTACCTACACAACTTGTTAGAGGGCCTGGACGGGCGGAAGGGCCCACGCACACGCACGGCATGCGAAATTGTAAATTTCGAAAATGTTAAATTTCACCAATAACGTCGACATGTCGAAACGTCCAAACAGCCGACGAGATCGGCAGAGATTAGGCGCGCGCTCGCCGACACGACATCATGCCGAACAATAGTGCGTCGACGTGTGCATGTGGAGCGGATATATGAGCCAGGTATATGCTTGGCGCCAGCGCATCCCTCCATCCCTCGTTACCGATCAATGCGTCTCGCCCTCTTGACCATCATTACCTCCCATTCGGATAATTGTCACAAAGTCCACAATTCATACGAGAGCCGTTTAACTTGTATCGCTTGTATCCTCGGGCCCTCAACTGACCACCCTCCTGGCCCCCGTCAAAGTCAACTTTAAGTTAAGGCCGAGCAAGTTCGAGCAAGTTTTCTAGAACCGGTACTTTAAACTTAATCCCAGCTGCCACGAGCAATTAGCGACCGCGTACAATATTGATCATGTGGCAGCCTGGAATATGATCCGCAAAGATCGCATAGATTGCTTCTTTGGCGTTAGGTAATGATAGCAGGTGAATAGCACCTCAATCTTCTCGGGCCGTTTGACAAGTCGAGCGTGCTTCGCCGGGCGATTATGGCATGCATGTGGAACGCATCGCGGGCCAACTCATCGGAACGACGCCAGAGGTGTCGATCGCGCGCTTCGCCGATGGGGCTGAAGAAGCGGCGTGGAAAAAGCGCACGCTGTGCTTAGCCTCGTGTGATATTACGCCATCTCGATGATATTCTTTTGTCGCCGCGGAGTCGGCGCGGCCGTGGCTGACGATGCGTGATGCGAATCGGACCTCACAAAACCTTCACGCCGCACTGTCCGCGCCGACGCTCCCCGATCGACAGCTCTTGGCACTGCGCCCGTTACCGGCAAGCGGCGGGCAAGTGCCAGCGCGACGTATGAATGGCTTGAATGACTGAATGGGATGAATGAGTAAATAAAAAACAAGACGCGCGCAGCCCGCAGGTGATGATGATGATGATGATGACGGGCAACGCGCCGCGATTGATATGTGTCGGCGTGCGTGCATGCGCTCGGAATCTGGCGATTCGCCTCTCTCGAGCAGCGGTCGCGGATGAGCGCGCCCGTTGCGGATGTCGCGTACGCGTCCGAAATTGCCTTCTCGAATAAGCGGGAATTACATATGGATCCGCGCCGCACCGTGAACAACACGGCGCGGCGGCGCGCTCGCACTTGCAGGCGGGGAAGGCCACCTTCGATATGTTCTGCTTGTTTTTCTTTTCTTTCGCTTTTTGCTTCGATTCCTATTTGCTCGATACGCTTTCATGGGAACTTGTGGCTTCCTATTCGACGACGCTTCACTTTTAGCTATTTGACATTATTTTTCCAAGTGAATAGGAACAGTATTATTGACAGTTACAATCAGAGATGGAAACAGAAATGTTTTTCATTTAAATAAAAACTGGTTATTTTTAATAGTGGCGGTTAAGGGTAAACCGATTAAAGAGCGAAAGAAAAATATAACAGTTAGGGTTTTTGGTTACGGTTTTCGGTTTTTCCAAAATGATAAATAAAAAAAGAACAAACATTTTTGTTCCTTAGTATGCAAGGTTTAATTGAATTAAATTAATTATAGAACATGTAAATTGTAAAATTAAAAATATAAACTCTTAAAAGAAAAACTAATAAAACAAACTTAAACAAAAAACATAAAATAAAACCAATGCAAACAAAAAAATAGTAATTTCAAGAATAATTAAAGAGTGTTTTGCAACAAAAGTACAAAACTCACAAATCATCTTCATACATCTCTTCTGGTTTCGAATTTGTCCGAAGCAATAAAATATTTTCCAGGTTTTCAATTGAAAAATTGATTCTCAATTCGGATAATTCTCACTTGCGTAACAGGCATGGCATGGACTATCTCAAGGACTCAAAAGTGACGTAACGAGATCAGCATCTTAATTAAATATATAGATAAATAATTAATTAAAATTCGAAATCAACATATTAGAACGTTTCCCAAGCTGGAACTGATTTATTTTTATTTCTTTCCATTCACGAGCGAAATCTGTTTTTTATTGGAATTCAGTTAACGGTTACCGCTTTTTTGAAGAAATTTTAATTCGGTTATGGTTACGGTTTCGGTAACAGAAAATCTGGGAAATATATCGGTTAGCGGTTAATTTAACCGGTTTCCTTCCCTAGTTACAATGCATGTTTAATTTGAAGTAAGGAAAACCGTTCGATAGTGCAGGGATTTATTTCTATCATTCAAACGATTTCAAAGTAAACGGTTACACACGCGTTATGCAAAATGTATAATACTCGAGTCTGTAAAAGTGTTTCAGCCACGATGTCTGTGGCTTCCAGGCAAAAATAACTACATTCAGTTTGCAACTCGTAAACTCGAAAAGTGGACGTATAGGTGAGCCACAGACCCACAGTTTTTACAACACAGTTTAATAAATTAGTAGAAGTGAAGAATTGTGTTGAAGGAACGTGTTTTTAGGTTATAGTCTATAAACAACGATTTAATATCTACTTTTATTAGTTTTCTAAACATTTTTGGAGAAACACGATGTATAAATGTGAACGCCATAGATAAACGTGTAAACTGTAAACGAAATGAAAAGCGAGAAAAAAAAAGTGGTAACGGGTAAGCGGGGAGAAGAGTCGGGAGGTGAAAAGTAACGCGACGAGCACAAAGCGATGTGCAACATTTACATTGCAAATGCACCGAGCGCGCATCGCGCACGCGAAGAAATGTGTTTTCGCATAAGATGGTTGAAAAAGTGTACGAAACATTTAACGAAGGCGGCCTCCCCCTCCCCCCCACCCGCGAATGGGGTATGGGGATGCATGTGTGCGGCGCGCGGGCGATCGA
>JAODGB020040799.1:0-12317 GCA_027574905.2 Earota dentata
ACAGGGCGCATGTTTTGAAGTGTTTTAGATGCGCGTGTAACAAAACGATTACAGGTTTATTGCCATTAATTACTTGTGTTATTGATGCCACTTCGATTCTAACTTTATACATCATTAGATACTTGATTTGTTGTTTCACATTTTACTATTTAGTAAAAGTAAGGTTACCAGATTTTTATTTAATAAAAAGGAGAATATAAATAAAATAAAACGACTAAACTGGGGGTTATTTTTGGCATTATATTTAAATAGCATCATTTTAGCTATTAAAATCTGCAAAGAAACTTATAAAATGAAACACGTTCGGAAAATATAGACCATTATTCAACGTATGTTTTTTCAAAAATTATCAAAAAATTGCCAAATGGGGCCCTACATTATCGGGCACTTTCCGTCCTGTGTATCCAAAATATTTAAGAATTACCCAAGTTTTGGGGTTATTTTCTGGAACTTTCCATCTTATGAGCAGATTTTGATGGACTGTACCTTTAAGATAGTATCTTTAGCTATCAGAATTTGAAAGAAACTTAAAAAGGGACAACTCATTCAAGTCGTGTGTTTCCAAAATATACAAAAATTGCCAAAAATCACATTCCACTTTCAGGCAGTTTCTCTTCTTATTGCGAGTTCTGCTGCGATGTTCCTGAAATAGAGTCTTCTTATCTATCGAAATCAACAAAGAAACTAGAAAAAGGAACTGAAATAGTCCCAAAGTCTCTATCTCTAGTGAATTATTTAATTTCCACGAGATATGTTTATAAAAAGTACATTCGCTGAGTAAAGAAGTTTAAGGGGAAAGGCCTTGGTCATATCAGGAGCGGACTACAACTTTTTTCGTATAAAATTGCAAAATTAGTTAACATATGGTTCTGAAATTATCATTTCAATAATATTATTTCTTATATAAGGCACTATAAACAAGCAAACATTGCTAATATTGCCTATTTTAAGAGAAAAATGTTAAATTTGCCACAAATATTTCTCCTCAAAATATGACAATTCTCGATGAGGTTATGGGTACTCATTTCCATGGTTGCGGGCTTGTTTACAACGTTTATTCGTCATGTGTGTGTCTGAATTTGAATTTGAGGCGGAATTTTCTTGAACTAACTTTACTAAATAGATTAGGTAGTAACATGTCAAAACCTGCTTTCTCGCTGAATTGACTATATACATAGAAACCACGAACAATTCTATTTGCTTTCAGCGCGCGGGAATTTCGGAGAGTGCTGAAACACGACACGTTTGTTACGGCGACGGCGATGGCGTTTGTTTTCGTCGCGGATTTTCGGGCGCTCGCGATCTCAACGCGCGATGCGGACACGAGCGTGACGCGCGGTCGTTACGCGGGCGCGCTGCTCGGATGTAAATTGTCGCCGGCTCGCCGCGATGTGAATTCATCCCCTTCTGGTCGCTGGCGCATTTGATATTCACGCATTATGCAGATATGGAAATTCGGGAAATCGCGCGCGCGCTGCGCGAGCATTTAATTGGCATGAACATGCCCCCCCCCCGCTCCCCGCCAACCAGGTATACCTACAGCTAATCATACATCATGCATCGCGACACGCGTATATTACCCGCAGCGAATGCGAGGGCTTTCGAATTAGCGTTCGCATCGATCTGGGTGATTATTACCTAAACGCATCGGCAGCGTCATTTCGCTTCGCTTTTCGCTTCGCCAGAGCAGCAAATGCAAATACAGCGCGAAGAAAACTGAACATTTGTCGAGTATCAACGTGTAACTGCTGTCACAACACAAGAAACAAAAGCAAACTCAGGCGCTCTCCGACAGATGTCACTGGCGTCGATGTGTAAACCTGAAATTTGTGCTCCATGTGTTTTTGTACATATTTACTTATTTAAGGGTTTTACACATTGTTTCAAATGTATTTTTGCATGCGGTATTAAAGGGTGGATTTGTGTCGTGGCCCTGTATAGCATTTATGGCCATAAAGCGACAACTATAACGCCAATGAGATATGCAAATGAAGCGCGCCAACACCGCGTACGACACGCGAATCACACGAAAAGCGGCGGCGCGCGCATTGCGAGCAAATTTCCCTTACGAGCGCTATCAAACCGCCGCCGCCGCCGCCGCCGCCGCCCAAGCGTACTGTTTGTTTAATGCGGCGCGGCGCGGCGCAAAGGAATCAAAAATTTCCCAAGCCTTATCCGCCTGCTTTCCCGCCGCAGCGCGCCTAAGTGCCCGGTCGTAAAAATGTAAATTAAAATTGAATTTTCAACTCTTTGCATGCGAATGTGTGAATATGTGAAGAAAATCGATTAGGCCGTGCGAACGCGCAGAACGCACAGAAGCATAAATGATTAATGAATCCTCCCGCGCGCAAATTTTCACTTAGAGGACATTTTTGTGTGCGAAGTGTGAGTAAATGCGCGGCGATATTTTCGTGGCTGTGTGTCACGTGTCACGAGTCACGTGTGGCGCGGCGACTTTTCTTCCTGGGGCGGGCGCGGGCGGAGGGGGGCAGGTCATAAATTATTAATTAATGGATGTAAATATAAAATGCAAATGAGCGTTATGCGTCGGGCGGGGTGTGCAGAGCAAAGGTGTAGGTGTAGGTGTAGCTGTAGATGGAGATCGTATTGATGGATAACGCCGCGCACGCAGCGGCCGCTGTGTTGGCGGTTAATTCGCAACGCGCGCATGCTTAACCTTAACCTAACGACCATTAGTGCCTGCAACCAAATATACACCAAAAACACTCAATTATTAATCTTTCTACTGTCTTTACAGAACTAGCGGCTGAGATTTTCGCCACCAGAAATGCCACACACAGGTAAGCGGCGTTGTCAACCTGGCATGCGCATTCACAAGATGTTTCCACCGTGTTTTACATCGGAATTCCAACATCGGGGCGGAAAAAAAACAATGCCACCTTCCCAGTTGCCTGGCGCAGGTGTATAAAGCACGCAGGTTATGTGCGTATGTTTGGTTATGCGTATGCTTGGATGCGAGGTGCGTGAATGCGCGTAACGATCGCGCGCACCATAAAAACAGCGGCGCATGCGTCGAGCGCTCGAACAAAAGGCCTAGCGCTAGTGCTAGTACTGCACTAGTAGTCAAAAGTGCGCGCGCGCAGTCGATAATCAACTGCGGCGCAGGCGCAGGGGCAGCTTTAACAGTCCCATTATGAAACGGGCATCTCTTTATCTCAGCTGATGCGCATTTTAATGCGTATGCAAGGCGCAAGACGCGCCAAGTCTATTAATGGTTAGTTATGTCTCTTCGCGCCGAGAGTGTTTTATTGGCCTGCACTTCTATGGAGTGTGGCGCGAGGATAATTTACAACCCGATACGGTTTCGCGCCTTCTTCATCCGCAATGCGCATGCTCCAATCTGACATGTAATTTCAGTTTTTTTGCTTTGTTAGCGCTGAAAATAGTTGCAGTTATTTCCAACGTTTGTTTTCTATTAGTTCTATGTTTTGACATTTTGGCTTTCCAATTAACTTGTTTGGGTAGTCTGGAGTACTCTAGTAATCGTGCTCATGTTCCAAGAATTCGCTGCTGCACTTTGAAACATCAAGAATTGCTCCGGAGCATTTTCGGAGCATTTTACTCCATATCCATATTTTACTCCTACACGAAGTCACGATGTGGCGCCCCCTCTCGGATATGCACGGTTTCAGTTTCAAGTTTCAAGTGTCAAGTTTCAAGTTTATGAATAACCTACAAAAGAGTGCGTCCACTGTTTTCAGCTTTCACAGTTTTGCCGATTCCAATTGTCAGCTTCGCAGTGCGGCGTTCGAATTCCAAGTGAACGAATAATTGCTGCGTGGCGCACGCTCGCACATCCCCGGAGTGGGTGATCTTCGACCTCCAGCCGGCCGCGCTGCTCCATTCGTTCGGCAATCACTTGTGGCACGTTGATTTTTGCTTAGAAAGTTAATAGAATGAGGGATTGTAAAGTTTTTGCGCGCCGCTGCGTATCGTAACACCCAACACACTCGGGCGGAGAGTTAACACTTAACGCGCGGCGCAGGCGAAGTCATTCGCATTTCGCATGCGAAACGCACGCCGAACGAAGCGGTCGTAATGCGCAGCGCTCAGTGCCTCAGTGCACGATTCGTCTAGCACTAGCAGCTAGCAGCTAGCGCGCGCAAATCGCCCGCGATCCGGAATGAGAATGAGAATGAGCATGCCAGCGTATTATATTGATGCTTGATGGACAGTTATGTCTCTAGAGGCGGCGTTTTACGACCCCCGAGGCAAGGCGGGGTGATGCCTGCGATGCCAATACCGTGTCACATTAAATGCAATCCTCGCCAGCATCATTAAATCGCCGGCGCGGCGCGGCCGTGGCAAAGAAGTGCGCCGGACGGGGAAAATAATGAGTAGATTGTGCAATCCGCGCAGCATCGAAATTGTTTCACCTGCGCCGAGGGTTTTAATCATTTTCGTGTGTGAGTAATTACCGTGCGCGACAAATTTGCATATTTTAAACAACCGTGCGACCTTTGGGAGCTCGGTAACGCACGGGGTTGACGGGGTGTCGCTCGGGGGGTCGTTTAATAAGCATTTGCCATGGGTTTTCACGTTGTGTGTGTGTGTGGTGTTATTAAGTTCGCCTCACTTCGTGCGCGCTGTTCCTGTTCGGAGGGCAATTTTTTTCCAGGCCCAGGAAAAAGCACAATTCCGATTAGTATCCTTGAAAGTAAAATTTATTTCTGTTGTTCGCGAATTCAATCGCATTGTTTCGTTCCTGCGCTATACGCGTCGTGAAATGGTCGATAAATCATTGCATCAATTGATGGCCCCGGCCGAGCCGAAGCGGGCAGTTTCCTTATTAGAATTTGCAATTCGTAACTGCGCACTGAGGCCTGCGCATTTGCGGACTGGGAACTGCATTCGGCTTCATGTTCATTGGCAATGCCAATTGCACAAAGCGCGCACTTCGGGCTGCAATACTTAATTGAATCGATCGCTCTTAAATATGCTTCGCAATCAATCCCCAGCACGCATTGCCGGACTTTAATTAAATTCCGCTTCCTTCTCTCCTCGCCATCTTCGCCCGCGTCCCCGCAAAGTCCCAAGTCAATTATGTCCAATTTTCAGCCCGAAAAAACGCACGAGCTGCGGCCATCGACTGCTTTTGCGCTTTTTTGGTTTTTCATGTGCGCAGTCTTTGATGCGCCGCATACAAAAAGAAGCATTTGACGTGCATCACCTGCCAAATATCGTGGCCCCGCAATCCGAGACCAGAATCATCTTCCGTGCGTTCCTTTCGTCGCCACGCGCGCATTTTGTGCATCTTAAAACGCGCACATGCCACCACGCATAGTTTGCAAGTTTCAAGTTTGCTTAAACGTTAATTACGCGCACGGGCCGCATTAAAAAAGCGGTTCCGCGAACGGCACGACGAGAAGAAATAAAAACCCTTAGAGAGGCTTTTTTGGCAAATTAACTTCAACTTCATGCTCCACTCAACGTAAAACGCACACTGCTCACACACGGCATGTGCCGAATTTATAAGTTTCGGTTAAGTTGAATCTCAATTAATTGACGTTGCATTTCGTTAAGCTGCGCTCATTTCCTGAACGGAATTTCTTAATTTTGCGCATATAAGCGCATACGAAGATTATTAGATGAAAATACTTCTGCTCTTCTGCAGGTGCGACAAAAAGTCGTTAATATTTTATAGTTGCGATTGCGAGCCTCGCGTGGTCCTAATTTCTTCTTGGCTCTGGGCCTGTTGCGCTGCTTCTTTTTCGGCAATTATTCGGCTAATATTAGAAAATTAGTTCTGCGTTTTGCGGCTGCAGCACGCGACGCACGTCACGTCTTCACGTCCTCGCGTCTTCGGGTCTTCTTCGCCTCATCAGTGCAATCTGCACACTGCCACCGCAGTTGCACACCCGACTCGTAAAAACGCCGCCCTTTCGCAGCAACCGTAACTGAAGCACACCAACAAAAAAGGAGTCGCAATTATTAACAAATCAAGACCAAGACCTGTGCGTCCAAGTTTCGGTTACAAAATGTACGCTACACCTGTACGGCAGTCATGCTATCTCTAGTCATCTGTTTTTTTGTTTGGCATTTAGTTTAATTTTAATGTCACTTCTGCGCCAGTCGCCAAAAAACGGCGATGTTTTCAGCTGCCAATTCACTTTACCCTTAAAATACTCCGCACTCCGCCCGAGTTAACTCGCAGCGCTGTTCAACACCTCCATTACGCACACAACTCAATGAAATAAAACTTCCAACACTTGATTTTGTGCATGAAAACGGAAAAAATGAACGACTCGGCAATTGTAACCAATAAAAATATGTGCGCAGCGCTGTCAAAAGGTTAAACCACAACATGTATAATTGGTTGCCTACAATAAATACGAGCTCATAGCTCACGTATTTAAAAGTAAAACGTGCTGTAACTTATACTCGTAATTGTAAGCGTTGTAAGTATAATTGATTGTGAATACCGAATACATATGTGTGTCTTGTGTTTGCAGGCCAGGCTGGCGTGAATCAACTCGGCGGCGTGTTTGTCAACGGCCGCCCCCTGCCGGATTGCGTGCGGCGGCGCATCGTCGAGCTGGCGCTGCTCGGCGTGCGCCCGTGCGACATCTCGCGCCAACTGCTGGTATCGCACGGCTGCGTCTCGAAGATTTTGACGCGCTTCTACGAAACCGGATCGATACGGCCCGGATCAATCGGCGGATCGAAAACTAAAGTAAGTTTTAATTGCTATGGTATGAACTACAAATCGGCGCATTCTGCCATTTAGCCCTCTTTACTTGCCAAATTGGGAAAATCTGAGTAAATTAACTTATCGAGTGTAATGAAGTGTTAATGACGCTTCACGTTACATTTAATAACTTGTGCTGGTTGCTTATTATCTCGCACGCGCTTGCTCGGCGTGGATGGCGAAGATTCGAGAATGAAGAGTGGCGAGCACGCCTATAAAAGGTGTTAATTGACTCTGCAAGCCGGTGCTTCGCGAGGCACTTGCCCACTTGCGTTTAATTCGATCGGACGCGTGCGTCGAGGCGAAAAAACGGCACGCGAAGATGATTTATACGCCCTGTTGCAAAACGATACCAAAGCGCGAAGCCCCGCGAGCAAAATGAGCTTTTGCCAAGGCGCTTGAATGATGGGAACGAGCGAAAAACCCTCCGGCAATTCCAATTTGATTGATAGCTGATGTTATAGTAAAGCAGTAACAAATTCTCAGTTAAATTTAAATAAAAACCGCTGCTAATTAATTTTTTCCCCAATCCCCACTAAAATAAAGAAAGCTCCCTGTATCCAACCCCTGCACGCTGCATAATTGTTATAATTGTTTAATTACCTCCGGGCGTTGACAATCGAGACCAATTTGTAATTCCCCAATGAACTCCCGGCTTGTTAACTCATTTTCTCATTTTTCCTTGCAATGATTATTATCACTCTCATTTCCACGAAGCGAACCGAAAACTATTCTATTTGACATTCAATTAACTCATTAAGTGCTTTTCGGGTTTTGGGGAACAATGGACAATTACACTTTTACTGTTTTACAGTTTGTTTACTTTGGTGTTTGGTAATTTAAATGTGTTACTTTGACATTGAAATTGTTGGCGAGAATTATTAGTTGATTTAAATGTAGACGAATTCCGTTTTGCAGCAAGTCGCAACGCCGACGGTGGTGAAGAAGATCCTGCGCTTCAAGCAGGAGAACCCGGGCATGTTCGCCTGGGAAATTCGGGAGCAGCTGGTCTCCCAGCGCGTGTGCGAACCGCACAACATTCCGTCGGTGAGCTCGGTGAATCGCATCCTGCGGAACAGCGGCGCCTGGCCGGATCCGCCCGAAATCCTGCACTCGAGCAATCGGCATCAATCACAAGGTAATTAGTTAAAATGTTAAAAATCTAAGAATACAAATTGCTAGTGGTATACGGAGTTAGTTTTTTTGAAATTTAGTCTAGAATACAAGTTGAAAATGTAAACAGCTTCAATTGTTTTTGGTTTAAAACATATGAAAAGTAAACAACACCAAAACTTCTTTCATTGTTGGTTGCTTTAAAACAGTCTTTCACTTGTTTTAACCATAACAAAAGACGAACACTGTATTTTCATGCGTTGTTATGACTGGTGAAGACATAATGGCGTGATATCATGATTGAAGATCGAAAGCATCGAAAGGAAACCCGACCGCACAAAGCAGGAAGTCATATTTTTAAAAATACGTCGTCGTCGCCGCGTTTTATTGCTGATTGCTCGCGCGCACAGACAAATTATTAATAAATTACGCCAGAAAAAAGCGAACAGGACGTGTTTGCTGCCACATTAAGTTAATTTATTACTTGGACGCCAGGGGCGCCATGAAATCTACGTTAAAATTTGAATTTCGCGCCATGTATTTTAACGTAAAGATTGACTTTTTCTTTTTGCAGATGTTCTGCGATCGTCTGACGTGTATGCCTCGTCGAAAGCGCACCACACTCAAATGCCCGCGTACTTCCTCGACGCCTCGCAGGCGTATCACAACAATCGCCTGGCGTCCCTCCACCATCAGCTGCACATCGCCACCACCGCATCCGCAAGCATTCACACCGCGCCGCCGCCCAGCTCGACGCATCCATCGTCGTTCGCCGACGTGATGTCTTCTTCAATGGGCAGCATTCCAGCCACGTGGTCCAATCTCATCATACCTTACCATCACGGCACGCCGGAGCTGCAAGGGCTGCAGGCCGGTCAGCAGACTTCAGTGCGTGATGTCGATGTCGTCGTGGACGAGGTCGACGTCACTGAAACGGCAGCAGAGGCAGAGTCCAGTCGAAAATTGCACGATGATGAGCAGGATGAACATGAAATCACAATAACGGACGATGAGAAGTTGTCACTATCGCCCGAAATAGCAGGCGCGCAGGGCGGAAAGAAAAGGAATCCTTATTCCATCGAGGAGTTGCTGAAAAAGTCGCCGGTGAAGAAGCCGAAGGTTGTCTACACGCCGATTGCGCATGTCGTTGAGCAACCGATTGGCACGTTGATCAATCATCAAGGGCATCAGGGTGAGAGTGTCCTGGAGGGTGGGGAAAAGGCTGAGAAGCGGCAGCATTCAGCCGAGAGTAAAACCGAGAGTAAAAAGAACAAAAATGAACATTAGATCAACATAAGTTTACAGAAAACTCTAATCTAACGCGTGGTCAAAGTACATATAAACAACTTCACTTGTTTTAAGGCAAAAACAATTGATATTGTTTACTTCTACTTTTACTTCTTTCGCGTTAAAACAGTTGAATGACAAAAGAAAAGCAAAAGTATCAAGTTTAAGTTATCGCCGAGTTTTCTAGTTTTTAACCCTTAATTATTTCTTACTTCTCATTACTTAGTTGTAGCAAAATATCCGCTCAGTTAAAGAATTAAAATACGTGTAATAAAACGCGACGCGGGTGCGTTTCAACACGAAAAGCTTAACTTCAACTTTAACTTCGACTTTAACTTTTTACCTTTGACTGGGCCTGGGTCTGGATCTGGGCCTGGACTTGCCCCCTTGTGTTCCCGCCTCATTAGTTTCGTTTTACTTTGCCTTCCTCACCCCCGACGCCACCATCAGTGGGTGTCGCTGCGGTTTTTCATCGGCGAGTAAGCAATGAAAGAAAGTTTTCCATACGAGTTAACGAAATGAAAAGTAATCGGTTCATTTCGTCTCGTTTTCAGTCGCGCGATCGCGCATATTAATTGCTCTAAATTAGTTATGCAAATTTATGACTTCATACGAAGGGCGGAAATTTAAGCAGTTTGTGTGCTGATGCTTGATTCTTATTTCTTATTTATTTTATTCGAGCGCCTGCATATTTAAATATTAAGTGGAAACACAAAGCCGTTTTTTTTGTTATTCTCCTTTCTAAAAGTAAGGCAACCGTTTGTATGATATAGTCCTTAAGTATTTATCAATATTTAATGTATTTATTTCTGTTATTTATATATTTATGTAATTTTAACATTCCAGTAAGTGTAAATACGAACATATGTGTCGCTAGGTAACAAGAAACAATTGAATGTTAAATCGGAACATGAACTTTGAGTTGTCAAAACAAATGAACTTAAATGAATGTAAATGTACAAAGTGTTAGTGATTAATTGCCCGATTCGAACCTGATAGATGCGTAAGAATAATTGTAAAAAGAATCCATGTGTAAATGAACAAAGAAACAAAAGAAAAAGTAACAAATCGTAAGTGCATCTTGTTTGTGCCTTAATATCGTTATAATTATTGCCATTGCTGCCTGCGTTCGTTTTATTTCGTTTTGATGAGTCCTGGAGTGTCCTCCAGGCATGAGCGATGAACGCGATCGTCGCTGATAAGGGTGTAGTGCCCTAACGAGTTGAAATGAGTGGAAATGAGCCAAGCGCGACACGCACGGTGTATTGCTTGCTGTTTTTCTTTTAAACTCGATTGTCATTTGTCGTTAGGGGTTGGTTGGTTGGCGCATCGTCAAATGAGGACGAGCCTCCGTGTCGAGTGTGTCCAGCGCGATGGCTATCAGTCCGTTTTGGTGCTCGTGGTGCTCTTTTGCGCGCGGCGTCGATCGCCCGACGCCCCTAATCGGACAAATTGATCGCGGCGACCCCCCTCGACCGTCCGTAATGCGACAAAAGAGGGTAATTGCCGGTGCGGCCGCCGGACGATGCAGGTCGTGATAACGCCTCGCCGGCTCGGGGCTGAATCGTGTAATTACGTAATAACAGATAATACCGTTTATAAATAAATAGAACGCGAAACGGCGGCGTTGAATTCAGTCGTGCGTTGCGATGAACGCTATCATTCTCTGCTCATTGTTTTCAGTTTTAATTACGCGCGGACGCGTCAGTTTAACATCTTTTGTTTTTAGAGATGTTACCAAGCCAACCAGTCAACACTTAACAAATAAATCATTTAATTAAATATTTATCTCTCTTAAAAACTAACAAAATGAACTTATACTTAACGAAACATAAATTATTGAACATAAATAGTGTCAAAATGTATCATTATCAGTTTCAGTACTGTTGTTAATCATTCAATTTTAAAAAACTTCTTACTGTACACATAATTTCACAAATGACAAACGTGGTGCTAATGTATGCAACCACATTCACACATCAAACTTTAAAAAAATTATGAGATATCGCTTTGTTGAGATCCAATCGCTCGGATCTAATTAAACTGTTATAATACATGCACAATGTGCGTGCAGGTGTGATAATCTGATAATTAACTAAGCCAATTAATCAGTAATTGTGATGCATGGGATGATGCGGATGCGAATAATGCCCGTGCGTCGAGCGCGGCACCGTGCGCTGCGAAAACTGCGAATAGGTGTCGTCCTGCGCCGGATGCATCATCAGCACTGGATGGAGGTTCAAGGACTTGCGTGAGCCAGCAACGCTACCGGTGTCGTTAACGAATGCACCATTCATTTCACCTGAAAATGTGCAAATTTCACATAAGTATGCATAACTAGCGCCACCTAGTGGCTACTTTAAGAACTAATCTTTTACAACCTTTAAAAGCTTCGAATTTTCAAATTTCAAAGACTTCTAATGATATTCTTTAAGATTTAAACTTATTGTTACCTTTAAATAAACTTGCAGGTGCGTATTGCGGATCAGGCTGCAGGCGAATGTGTCTTGTTGCTAGAATGAACGCCAAAGTTGATAAAATCACAGCATCCAGGCAGCCAATCGCAGCGAGGAGGTAGGCCCATCGAATGCCACAAATGCCCAGCTGGAACTGATTGCTATCCATGCAGATTGCCTTGATTTTCTCGTCGTTCCAGCCGAGTGGGAAGACTGAGCAGCCGATGATCATGCAGATTGCTGAAACGAAATCATCATCACTCATCAGTATGTTTGAATTTTGTAGGTGCATAGTCAAAGTCTCAAAGTGTGAAAAGAAAACGTGTGTTATTCACTGGATAACTTGAATAATTGACGTCTTTGTTTTTAAGAATAAAAACGCATCAAGTTTAACTCTCTATGTTAAGTTTTGAAAGGTTTGTTTTGATTTTCCTTTCCATTATTTTCACCTCTATTGATTGAGTCTTTGCGAAAGTGTTTTCCAAATGAATAAAATCAATCATGCGGCGCGCTGTAAATTGAAAGTCGAGTGTTATAAATACCAAACCAATCTCATGATCTGACTTAGTTAATGCGGTTAATCAGCGAGGAGGAAATGCAAATTGCGCATTTAGAGCTAATGTCTATGGCTGCAATGAGGAAACCAATATTTTTACGTTTCCAAGTTGCAGGTTGCAAGTGTATCAAAGAATATTGATTGCGCGGTGCGAAAGAGAAATGAAGCATTTAGCTCTGGCTCTGGGTTTTATTAA
>JAODGB020040810.1:0-10567 GCA_027574905.2 Earota dentata
GAATTACTAGTAGTTGGTGTGTGTTTGAATTGTTGTACAAGTCAATATAAATGTCTTCACAATAACAATAAGCGAATGATTGGAAATGGCTGACCCGAGGGAACTCGAGAAAGACATATAGCGCGCCAACGCTAATCGAATGAAGAAGTTGCTACAATTATAGGGTATCTCTATATATGTGGCGCCCAACGTGCAAAAGCCCTAGTCATTCGCATCTTACAGTTTCGCGTGTCGTTATTCTTTCCCGCTTCGTTCTGTTGTCCTGTTGTCCTTTTCAGTTTACTTCTGTTCGTTTTTTCTACCTTTGTTATCTCCCTTCACTTTTCCGCTCTTCGATTTTTATTTGTTTCTATTCTAGGTGGATTTTCGCGGGCGCGCGTTTTTCCTCCAGCTGGGGCGTTTGTTGCCGGGCTCGAAAGGGCCATTTCATCAGGATAATCTTCTCTCAATGCACCTCATCCATTATTAGCTCAAGTTCTCTCTCTTCTAACTGGGACACATGAAAGCATGAAAAGCATTTGAGGAAAAAAGCGCGCGCATTGTTGAAGGGCAAATTTTGTGTGAAACACGAGAGGAACCGAGCTGAACTAAAATAAACACGTTTACACGCACCGTCAACGAAAGGACGACAATCAACG
Organism: Earota dentata; assembly: GCA_027574905.2. NCBI lineage: Eukaryota > Metazoa > Arthropoda > Insecta > Coleoptera > Staphylinidae > Earota > Earota dentata. The sequence continues at coordinate 639 of JAODGB020040810.1, forward strand.
ACACGTCAATATAAAAGGTAACAAGAGAATGCTAGAGCACCAAACACGTTAACGAAGTCTAAACAATATAGAATGTGCTTAATTTTTCCATCTTGTGGAGTTTTATAAGTGAAAATTATATTTTTCAGCGTCCATAACTTTTATTGTGGTATAACCTAAACCAGACTAATGCACAGACTGTGTTTAACTTTTATATTCTTCCACCATTCCTCCAGCGCGAGTGTAAAATAAATTGCCGCTTGCCGCCACCACTCTGTCGCGTCCGGGAGTGCACCATCACTCCCGGTTCTTTGCGCCCCCCGCCACGCCACGCAATGATTACACTAGCCCGCCACTAGCAATGAGCAGGAGCCATCTAAAGACAGGAATTTTTCAGTCATAAATTCCGCGATAACTTCCTGCCAACATTCCAGAATTGTGGCGCCGCGCCGAAAACTACGCGCGCCCCGCACACACACACACACACGCGCCGGAAGTTCCAAAAGAACTCCCTTACTTCGCCGCGTTAGTGTCCTCCCCCAGAACGTTTTGATTATGCAAGCAATGAAGCAATGAAATAAATTTAACGCCGAGCACTTTTCTTGATTACGGAACGACTTAATTAAGCACTGCGCCTGCCGCACGTCCGCGCAGAACTATGTCTTTGCACCCTTGGATGCCCGGAAGGAGGATATCTCCGAGGATGCTTTATACTTACATTCAGGAATTCCTTTAGCCAGCGCTGTACGCTTTATTAGTGTTTCTAGGTTTTGGACCAATAAAAATAACTCCCTGAAAGGAATATTTTAATTTACGCCGCGCACAATGAAACTTTGATGGATACGGTTTATTACAGTTTGCATTTTGCTTTGTGTTGAGCGCTGAGCGCTCAGCGTCGTGAGACGGCAGCAAGGGGAGCAATGTCGGGAAAATGGAATAAATAATTAGAATTACAATTAGCCTTGCCGTGAGCGCCGCGTTTGTGCTCAAGTAAAACCATTAGTAATTACAGTAGTAGATAACGGTCAGAGTTTACTATTGTAGCTAGCGCCGAATCCAGCTTAGCGCAACCCTGCTGCCCGTAGGTGTAATGATTGTAATGAAACATTCGGCATTGTTGTCACCTACAGCACAAAATTGTGCCAGGTGAGTGAACAATGCCATTGTACTGAATACAATCGCATTCTGGTGACTTACTATTTGAATTTCCGGAAATTCTTAGACTTATTCAGAAATATTCCTGCGCATTTTGATCGTGCGCCCGGCGCCTCCACACTATCTCCATCCATATATCACAATGTGTCACCAATGTTGCAGGACATTCCAGAAGCATCCAATAGAGTCCCATCGTAAACTGTAAGCTATATAACCTTCTAAGCATGCAGATCCCGACTCGATGCGAATTCAAAAGTGTCAGCCAAGAGGAGCGAATACTCGAGTGCGATGAGTGCGATGCATATTTGCGCGTTTTTACGGCGACTTTAAAGTTTATGCGCGTTTGATTTTTAGTGTCGAATAACATGTTATAGTGACGTGTCAATTTCCGCGCGTGTGTTATTTCCACAGCGGCGGCCATTTATCGTCCTTATCGGCCGACTCAGTCGTCGGGAAATTAATTAAGGCCTTGGAAAATCTGAAATGCACAACGGCGCGCGCAAGGTGCATGCGAACCGGGAAACAGTAGAGTGCATCGCCTTTTGTATTATGTAGTAAATTGCGTTTTCGCATGCACATCTCATTACGCCGCGACGTGAACGCGCACGAATCGACACATACGCGCGTTTAGGATCACGTCTAGGAGCAGGAAGCACAATTTGCGAATAAAATCCACAATGCAATGCGATTGCCGCTTTGGGCACACTGTATGCGCGTAAACAGTGTCGTGGATCGCGTCGCGTCGTCGCGCAATGTAATCGAATCTAATGCAACGTAATGTGATGTTATTCAGGATGTGCGTAAAAGCTCCGCAGGTAAAAGCAACTTCAGTTCGGAAAGGAAAGGAAACGAAACAAAACAGTACAAGCACACATATTATTTGATATTGATTTTATAATATTTCAAATCCAAGTTTTAAAATGTCTTGAATTCAACAAGAAACCATGTTTACATTGTCAAGCGTATTAATCAGCAAGAACTGATGAGGTTTTTGAGAATTTTAAACTTGATAAAATCAGAGTTATCCTTTAGAAACTGACTTCTTTGGCATACCAACACTCGGTACGTATATTTGACATTCGAACTGCACTCGACATAATAAATGTCTCCGAACTCCCGTACAAACTCAAATACTCGTAATAATTTCGAGGGCCGCGCCCCAAGGATAAGTGTATTTACTCGTGCGCTGTTATTTGCACACTCGACATTTGTCTTCGACAATGTGCAACCGCGCAGCGGCTTACACATGCAAGGACACAGTCCGCTTGCCGGACACAATTTATATCATAACCAGGAGCATGCGTGTCATTCTTTGGCCGGGCCGAGCATTCCGCGCTGATTAATAATTAACCAATCAAATACACCGTGGACTCTAATGCCGCTGGCTCTCAACTACTGCGTCAAACTTCTTCAATAATAAATTTCCTCATGTCGGACCTGTTAGCTAGATGTGGAGGCTTGGTAGCGGAATTAACCATACTTTACTTAATCTTTTACGGTTTGCATTCGTGCTGACGTGGTTCATATTTGCGTTGTCGCATGTTCCTATTAGGCATGCAGCAACATAACGACGACGGAAAATAGGTTAGAAGTTCGTAACATTGTTTAAATGTTAGGCAAACTCCATTGTGCGCTACCACTCGATGCCACATGCATAATTAAGTGCGCAACGTATAAATAATCTCGTGTGTTCATCCTCGGGGTGAATTCCGCGTTGCGAAAAGGTTTGTGCAATTGTGTGATCTACTTTGATTGTGGATTGCTTGAATTGTTTCCAGATCTTTCACCTCGTACATGAAACATTTAATTTGACATTTCGTATGTGAACAAAGGTAATATCTCCAGCCAAAAATGGAACCGTGGAACCGTTCTTTTAGTTCGTCTTTGAGCCGCGCCGCGCCGCGCCGCGAGTTATGAATGCATAATTAACGTGCCAGAAGGCAAGCCTTTTTCCCCAACTCTCTCCCGCTGCCAACTCCAATCCAGCAGCCTCGCACACTGTACACAACATCTAGGAAAGCGCGCAACATTATTTCTTGTGTACTCGACATAGTTCCCTGCCAAAAACGCGCGCTTGTGCCTAAACTCCCGTTTTCGGCGGTTTTCGCCGAGCCTGTTTGCTTTCCAGGACGACGACGCCAACACCGTCGTCGTCGGCGTCGCTACAAAGTACGGAACATGGGTGCAAAGCGAACGCCCGAGGGCGGCGGCAGTTTCATTCCTTTTTCCCCCGCAATGCTCCACAAGGAGGATCCTACATTATTACGACAAGCGGCCCAATTTGCAATTAAAAAATTAAATAATCATCGTGCTGGAAAACCCGACAAGAATAAAACCGCGTTCAACATCTTTATAAACCCACTCAACAATTAGGGCACCTTTTCGGTGAATCTTTTTTGAAGGGTTTTAAGACTTCGAGGCGTATTTTTGCTAGGCTCATAATTAGGTTTAAGTATTTATTTTTATCCGCTTTAAGCTTCCACCCAAACTAATTAACAAAGGAATCAAATCATTGCATTTGACTTTTCATTAGAGCCGCCGCGTCGCGCCGAGCTGAAACATTAAGGCCCTCCTCGATGTGGCGCTTGCCTCGGAACGGGGAACCGAAATTAAAGTTCACCGAGTTTCATTCTATTGTTGCCCTTTGTTTGTGTCGAATTTAGTGGCGGGCTTCTAATTTGAATTTTCGCGACAGCACAAATCCAACACACAATTGCCTGATGCAGTCTGGTGATTTATTAATTATAATACACATGGAATTTGAAATTGTAAAGTTTCTAATATCATTTTTCTTTCAATAAAAATGCATCAGCTTATTATAAGTGCCTAGCGGCGGGGCGTTCAGGTTCGCATTTCCAGCGTGCATTAATTGAAGCGTGTACTCGCTCATTAATGCACTCAGGAAGCAGGTATAATTTTCCGCTCTCGATGCTTCGACTTGCGTTCCTGGCGTTTAGGAGAATAATTCCCAGCGAGATGCATCTCATCGCCAAATGCACACAATAATAATACCTTGAGTATGAATCCACGATACCAGCACTTAGATATCAGAGATATGCTTCTTGTTTCCTTGGCGACGTTAAATAGGAATTTCCTTTTTACCATGTTGCCTTCGGTTCGTAGATACAGCAATGTCTTCCACTCTTGTGCCAACCGCTCTGCCAAACGAAGTACATGGCGAACTTCATACTTTGTTTACTCCGCCCCCAAGATCACAACACATGCGGCGCGTTTGCAAGTTGGCTCCTTATTAAGTTCCCTGATGCGTTGTTACGTGCCACTGCGTGCGTGTCGACATCTTTTGATGAATTTTAGCGCGCGCCCACTCCAATTCGCCTGCTTGACAGCGCGTCGGCTAAGCCAGCCATGAGCCATGCGTCAGTTCAAAGCGTGGGCAGATGATGAGAGAGGAGTGAGCAATGCGAATTTCGAATTGAAGCCTGCGCCCAGCTCCGCGCTCAGTTGGCACCGGGAATCAACAAACGAGCGCTGCCAATGCAAAGTGCCAGAAGCCAAGTGCCAAAGGAATGAGCGAAATTAAAGAGATACTTTAATGAACATGTGTGCTCAAGTGAAATTTTAGCGGGTGCAAATTGCTAATACTCAGAGCAGCCAAAGTTAAACAAAATTTAAAATAAATTTGAATTTATCACGAATCATCAGAAATAATACTATCTATTTAAATTAAATGTGTGAAAGTTGTGTACCGTTGGATGTTGGACGATGCCCGGAGTGTTTTTGTTTGCATGCAATTATGCAGCCGCCTCAGGGAGCAAGTTGCAAGCCGGAGGGTTTGCTAAATGCATCAGGGCTTATTACGTATGACGGTTTGCCGGCGCGCCGGCGTGATGCAGTGCACACTTACTGCGGAGGGTTGGTGCCGGCACGCCGCTAATGCACCGCATGAAATAGGAGCGTCTCGGCCGGGCAAAGCTCAGGTAAGCCTTCCGGATGCGGCGCTAAATTTATACCTCCCAGAGCCCTCCTAGTCTACTAGCCTCTTTGCCATGGCTCTGGCATCCAAAACTACCTAGTTGCTTGCATCCCAGATGTCCCTGAGTTTGTTTCAACTGTGTTGCGCCCCCCAGTGGCTACATGGCTAGAAGGCAACTGGTTTATGAGTATGAATGTCGTCGTGCTCAAAATAAAGACGCATCACCGTGGCGCAGCGAGGATCATGTACGCGTTGCTTGTTTGGGACTTGTGGGAGCCTTGGGAGTTTTCGGAACTTGACTTTGCATCCTGTATTCAGACGCATACAAAACCCAACTTTAATCTGGAATGAAAATTCCTTACCCGGACTGTTCCAGAAACCTAGTTCGTGTAGCTGTGTTGAGTGTGAGTAAGATTTGTGCGGTGTCTACTCCCGCGTCGTTTACGACTCCTCGGCACGCACCTGGGATTGATTTAGAATTGATGCACGCTAGGCACTATCTAGACTATCTGGCCTCGCACGACTACTAGCCTGTAGCGGCTCATTAACAATGTAATGATGTTGTCGCAAATGTCAGCCACGCTGCTACCAACGCGCCCAGCGTCGAATAAACACGTGCTAGGCAAATAATGCGAGTTCGGAACTAATTAATGCGTAAACAACGGAAAAGCTACCTGCCCTACGTCCCCACAGACGTCCCGAGTTTAGCTTCGGCAAGACCGCAGTGTGTCGACCAAGGGAGCGCCGGAGATGTTTAGGGATTGAGGTCAAGGATGTTTGCACGTCCTTTGGATTAAGATAAATTGGCTCGGAGGCCCCGGCGTCGCCCTTCGTCGATTATCCTGTTGACAAAAGGGGTTGCGCAAATGCCGGAAACACGCGGCGATGGTAATCCACACCCTGTCCGATCTAAATCTAAACTTTAGGATATCACGAAGCAAAACTGATATCCAAGTTTGTCTAAGTCCGCTTTTAATACACTGATTCAGCCCTCAATTTCCTTTTAATTTTTACTGCCGTTCTTAAAGTGCTGGAGAAGGACTTCAATTCCAATTTGGTTCGTTATCTCGGGGTTGTGTGCCCGGGGGTAGTTCTTTTAGCACCGCGCGGGTCGAAGCCGCGCCTGATTTAGATTATTGAGGTAACTTTAACCTGAATTAAAATCCCATTTGAGATTGTTATATACGATTATTGCTCGTCGCTTGGTCTCCTTCCAACTTTCCACTAGCCCACTTACTTCTCACTCTGCACCTCAGAGCAGGCACTTATTTAGTTGCCCCCTCACGCTGCCCCGTTGCTGCGGGTATATTTTCTTTTAATTACGCTCACTTAAAACGGATAATCTGCTTGAATTCCACTCGAAAAAGAGCGACATTTTATATTAAAAAATACGAACGAATAAAAAAGTATCCAGTTTGTAAGTGAATGAAGGGCGTTGTGAGTGTTGACGTTTTATTCTTTAATTAGTTTGAATTTCTCATTGTTCCCAGCCTGCTGCGTGGCGTTTGATACGTGCGTACACTTTAAGCTTATTTTCATTCGTTCTCAGCGCTTTCCGTTCGCGCTTTTGTGCTCCTCGCGCTGCGCCGTTCGGTTCAGCATTAAAGCAGCCTCGCACTCGAAATGAAATACGCCGAATGATGCTGATGATGATGATGATGATGATCATAATGGCACGTGCACCTTTTGTTCAGCACGTCGCCAGTTGTTCCTCGCCTTCGCATCCTTTTTGCCCTCCACTTTTATATCGCGGATCGTGGATCGCGAATTGCGTTTAATTAAGCAGTCGCCCATGTTTTCCTCTTCTCGAGTTGCTCTTCACATGAGTTGTACCGCGAAATATAGCCGTAACCTTAATTTTTTAATTAAAGTTTTATTTTAATTTTTTCTGGAATTATATGAGTTAATAATTTTTAGACATTTCAAAATGTCGAAAGCACTTAAAACCACTTAGGGCAGAATAATTTCACTTTTTAACATTTACCCTTTCGCATGCAACAAATAGCGAGTATAAATTGTAAGAGGTAACCAGTCTACATAAAAACTTGTTCTAATTGAACTTTAATGGCACCACCCTGTTTGCTTTATTTTCTTTTCATTTTCATGTTCTCTTACGTCGCCTACGTTGCTCGGCGCTTCGTCGTTGTTGTCGCCTCGTGGCCTCGTGCTTGACTTATCGGATTTTATCGTGTAATTTGCATTAACTTTTCAATTTGCTTTGTTACGCAAGCGACGCGCAAGAAAAAGCAGTTAGTGCTTCCTGTGTTATTGCTTTCTGCAGGAATTCTGCGCGCCGAGCAGCACCGGAAGGTTGTGAATTGAATTTTTTTGCGAACACTCAAGGAGATGAGGCTAAAATACGTGTCCTTGGGTATATTGTATAGTGCTTGAAATTGTGGTGTAACTTTTATTGTGAATTTTCCGTGCACTTCGTAGCCAACGAGCAAATATTTGAAAGATCAAAAAGTGTTGTTCAGCATACCTTCCGAGTAGAGTAAAATATTAATATTCGAAATATGTGGAACATTTTACATTGGCTTTAATTTTTAAATGTATTTTTATTGCATTTCTTATATTCGCCTTCTTTTGGTGATCTGCTATATTAATTCTTAATTCTTGTGTCTGGGTCGTTTTTTGAAGAAACGTTTGGAGGCGCAGAATTTCACGAAACTTGTTGCTTGGCGCAGACCGTTGCGGAGGAAGTGAAGCGCGACGCACCCCTCCTAATATAATTTCCGGGGTTTTATCATCGTCGTCGTATTCATGGGGGTGCAACTTTAAGTATTTTAGTAATGTCCTTGTGCCATCTTCGTGGAAACCTAGCAACCAGGAAGCACAACAATCTCAACAGGGGTGTTTTTGAATATAAGGTAATATATGAAAGGTATTCCTGCCTTAGCAATGACCAGACAGGTCAAACTCAGTGAAGCATATTTCGCAATTTTGTAGTATGCGGTGGTAGCGAAAAATGTCTATTTTTAGGAAATTTAATTATTTTACCTATAAAGTTCCAAGTCCTGCAGGACGACGGTATCCCGGCATAGCATTACATGATTCCAGACCGGAATTAACCACTTAAGAGACTTAGCGATTGACACAAATTGGATTTGCGTGCAAACCAAATACGATTAATACAATTCTAAACTTAAATTATTGGTAATAGAGTCTCAAACAGAATATTTCATCACAAATAATCAATGCCAAATGAATTAAATTCTTTATTTTGAAAAAATTTAAATATTTATTTCACTCACAATTTATGATTCTTTCTTCTCCACTAAGACATTTCTCAATGTTTATTCTCTTCCTGTTGCTCATATATCCTAGCGCAAGATGCGCTCGAGCTACGCACATCGCATATTTTAAATTTATTAAAAATGTGGCATCGCATATTTCATCCCTTTCTGTATATCACGCTCTCTTGAGCTTCGCTCGGGCGTATGCGTCCGGCATGAGAATTCTTAACGCGTTTACGACACATATACCATGCCAGCCAACCAGCAACCGCTTTCCCGAAAGTGAAAACTACTAGCTGGCGGCAGCAGCATCTGTCGAGGTCAAAACTAAGCGGCGTCTTGGCGGAAAATGTCTGCCCCGTTCGCCTTCGCACAGCGCATATTGTTTTCGTATTTGTTCGCAGTCGAAGGCGGTGCGCAGGCAGACGCGGAAATTATTTTCGACTGCGGCGGGCGGCGCGGCGGCTCGGAAATTTATGCGACTAATATGTACACTTTTCGCCGGCGCTATATTTTCCACCCCTTACACTTATTACGTATGCACACGTGGCGTTTAATCTCTTTTAATAACATCCGTTCGCGCCCCTGAGGATTTACGATCTATTTCGCGCATTCGCACCATTCTCACATATTCTTTTCATTTAACAACTTAAAATTTACATGTAAATATTCCCAAGTGGCGCCATCTATTAGATCACTGGCGCTAACTCTTCTTAATTGACGTCAATGTGAAATGCTTGTATTTTAAACGACATGAATCTTATATGAAAACAACATGATCTGAAAATAAATGTGAAAACAAATGAAAACGCCCATTACATTAATAAAAGAGGAATTTATTGATTGCCGCGCCAATATCCGGCCGATACGTGGCAGAGATAAGAGCGGACAAAGATAGTCCGCCAACGGCAATGAGCAAATGAACTAAATGACGGAGAGAGACGTCGCACCGCACCGCCGACCGGGGCGAGGAGGCAAGACGATGATAATAAATAGAATTAATGTTCTATTGGTCAGACGCACGTTTGTCCTTAACGAGAAAAAAGGTCAATTGATAGCCGGGACAGGGCAAGAGATATTGGCCGGACGCGCATTCCATCGCCCGGAGTAAAGAAAAGGAGAACACGCGAAAAATAAAGCCAAGCAAGACAAAAAGCCAATAAATGTTTGCCTTGTAATTTGTTAGGTTCCAAAACGATTGGCGACCAGAAACAAAAAAGGAAGAAGAAATTAAGAACCTTTGAGGACCATGCGAATTTAAGATTGTATTTACGATTATATCATTGTAACTGAAAGCTACTTGTCACTAGGTGGCGCAACATAAAATGTAGTTGCTTATTGGATTTTGTTTACCACGTACCATGTTCTGAAACCGAAATCCAATAGAGAATGTGCACTGGTGCGCATGCAGCTTTCAGGTGATTTACGTCGAACGGCGGCGATAATAGAAACGACAATATTAATTACGCGCGCAGTGCGCCGAGGCTGAGTTAATCGCGTATCGCGTGAATAATGTCCATATTTTTGCAATTTGCATTCGACCGCGTCGCCGATTCGGGAATTTACGATTTGCAGGCGCCAGCAAATGTGCAGCGCACACCTACCGGCGAAGCACCTTCATCACT
>JAODGB020040858.1:0-11236 GCA_027574905.2 Earota dentata
TTATGCGTCGCGCGCGCTGGTTAACCCGATAATCATTTAATTTCGGTGCGCGCAACGAGCGCTTAATTGCCAAGCACAATCTATTCGCTCGTGCGGGGAATGCTTAGGGTCGGGTTGGTAAATTTATGCCCGCCATCGCTACTTTGCGGAAAAATATGATTATGACCTCAATAATATGAAATTACACGCGGAACAAGATGGCGTAATTTATATCGGCGCGCACGGTAAACACCGAAATACAGCAGCGCTGAAGGAGCTGCCTAGGTGCGCAGCGGAAGTGAAGGGTTCACAGCGTCGTAAATCTATTCTTAAAAGGGCACTAAATGTGGACATAAACGAGCAAAATTACAATAAAAATCGCATACTTTTTGCTCGGGGTTAATGCTGGCGGAGAATGAAGATGCAAGTTCCGCACCACTTGCACGACGACATTTAATCGAATTAATTATAGCGGTAATTAGAAAACGAATTAAAAGTGGATTGCAGTGCGTAAAAATATTTCGCCACGGTGAGCGGTGCAGTGCGACACACCAGTTGGCATTTCGTCGCGGGCACTGGGGAGTAAATCACCGTGCTCGCATCGGGCGCTCGGTGCTCGGGAACAAAGTATGTGTTAGGGAGAAGTTAATTCCTAAATGGCCTTTTTATTGTTTTTCTCCGCCGCTCCCGATGCCTAAGGAAATAAAACGGCGCTGCGCGGAAAGTAGTTCCAATGCGATTCTTACCCTTGCAAATATAGTGCGAGAAGAACCTTTTGGTTTGGGTTTGGGTCTTGGGCTTGGGTTTATTTCCAGCTTAACGAATTTTCACACTCGCCACATGGTGGATGCGCCGAGTAAACATTCCAAAATTGCAATTTTCATCCCGCGAATGACAGTTTGAAGTACTTGATGGTGTATCGCGCTTGGGCCGTTTCAATTATTCGACTTTATCGAGCGATTGCAGTGTTTGCGCAAAGCACAAAGCATCCCGGCGCGAATGAAATGCAAGATAAAGACAAACACAAACAAGCACAAATCAGCAGCATCGTTCACATCAATTGTGTCTCGGAGGGGGCGGGCGATTCAAATAAACAAAAATGTAGCAAATCCGTGCTGGGATGTGCTGCGCGGTTGCGGTGGCGGCTTTAAACAGATCGTTACGGAATGACTTGTGCGATGCGTCGCGAATATTATTTAACGCCCGCAATTAACGGCCGCCATATGCGTTGACGGCAATAAACCGGGGGTAATAAAAATGCAGCGCCGCGCCGCGCCGGAGAGGTTTGGTTGTCGTTTTTCGGCAGAAGTTATATTTGGTCGTCGCCGTCGCCATCGCTTTTCGGTCGCAAATTTATAAATATTGTGGTTCATCGACACGCGGGCAAAGCGCATTGGCTGCAGCGTACGTGGGCGTTAAACGATGTGCAATTAATAATTGACCCAGACTCGCGACAGGTCGTTGATTCAGGTTCCAAGGCACGCTGACGTAGGACGCAGCCATTAAAATAACCTGACACTTTTTAAATTGAAATTTAATAAGCGCTGAAAATTATCAGTCCCTTTTACAGCTTGCTATGTGGCCCTGTGCGCATAATAAACTTTATTATTATTAATTTATGAATCGTGATGCATGATACCACCGTGCAGGTAGGAAAGTACTGTCCCCTAATATGAACAATTTTCATTCGACTTCCAGGGAAAAACATCATTTGCATTCACATCTGGGTTGTTTCTGTTTGAAATGCTAATATGGTATTATTCTCATCAAGTCAGGAAGCGACGAGTATTGAAACCGCCGGCGATGATAATAAACGTCTCGGAAGTGCGCGCTGCAGAACCGACGCTGAACAGAAGCAGAAATAATAAATTATAATTAGGCGCTTCTTTACTATTTGCTATTTTTCTTCTCCTCCGCTGTATTGTACAGGTAAGTGTTTACAACGTGTGCGAGCCAACGGCCAGAGCCATTCCTCCTCCATTACGGCGTAATGGCGAGATTGCACAGAACATTAATTAAGCCGAGAGCAAATATATGTTGTTAACTATCCGAGCAGAATATGTTGGTCTACCATGTGATGGCAATCTGCATTAGAACATTAAGGATTAATAAATTCAGATCGGTATAATCTAAGTACTTTATATTAAAAAGAACGCATTTGCATTTGGAGCATAATAAAATGCACTTTATTGTGATAGTTAGGAAGGCAGTGCGCATGGAGTATTGCTTCTTCGCCACGTATGAAGACACAGATGGTGCTCTGCATATTTTAAGCCGCCTAATCGAATTTTAATAACGCGCGCACGAGGAAATTCAATTGCATATAAACGTGCAATTTGCCCTCTTCACGTGGAAGCAGAAAAAAATGCACGATTTTCAGCCGGCGCAAACACGTGAGGAGATCCGCCATTTGCATTTAAATTTTACAGCGTTTTACAGAAATTTACTTCTTGCTCACTCGCATTCGGACTTCGCACTTAGCACTTCGCACTTTCTCATATCAAATGCGCAAATTCACGTGCTTCAACTACATCTGCATGGTGCATGTTTGCCGAAAGCGTGCGCGATGTCATTATGCCATTCCTATTTCGTCGAGCTGCTGTTACTGGCCAAATGTTCGCTTATATGGGCACCGATGCGCTCCCCCCGGAATCCGAGGGTTGTGCTGGTAGTGGTAGTTGTTCGCAGTTCTCCAGCGAGTTGCAAAACTTGTCACTGTAAATCTTCCCTAATTCCAGGCCTCATTAACTTTCCGCAAGCGCACGAGCAACACGAATAAGAACAGCGCGGCGCTGTTGTGTGCAAATGAAAAGCGAATTAACTTTACATGCGCAACATTTCCTCCGAACACATCGCACGTCCGACTGGAGCTGCCTGCCTGCCGTCGACCTCAGGTGTGCGATAAAATGTCGCAAAATTGTGGCCGACTGCGGCAGGGCGAATAAACGTCAACCAATTTGCACTTCATCGCCCGATCATCGGAGCCAGTCGAGCGTCGAAACAATCAGCGGCGCAAAGGATCAAATTGCTTTTATTATTGCAGAGTGCCATAACAATAAAGCACGAATTGAATGTTATGCTTGCGGTCGACTGACACATTTTTAATAGATGACCTAATGCCGCATGGCATGAAGCATGCAAATGGGAGCACAAGGCAGATGATCATGATGATGATGACGACAGGCTACACAAAGCCTCTCCTAGTTATTTTTGTGAGCGAAGCTCTAAAGTAACCTTTTTTACAACGGAAACATGCAGTGATGGGATATGGATGCATAAACTTTAGTACCCACGTAGTTTGCAAGCGTTTCTATGTAAGCCCGCCGTATTTACGATGGAAAATATTTATATCATATTTGAATAAGCGCCGCTACCATATTTGGAGGTAACAGATATTGCGTCTAAGCCCCGAAACGGGCACATCCTAAGACGATGGGGGCAAAAATAAACAGCAATTGTCAATGGTAATGAAATACGATATGAATATACGAGCCGTCTCGCGGTTATAAACGCTTCCTATTGATATACTCGCTGTTCGACGTGTATTTATAAATTTTATTGCCGATTATCCGGCGAGATTTATTACGATTGTAACGTTCATTATACCGTAAATCTATGCGCGTACCTACATATTCGCAAAGATTGCACAACGAGCGTAATAATTAATAATGCTTTGCTCACTGGCATGTCGAACCGCGCCGATGTACCGTTTCGCGTTGTAGTTGTAAACGTTATCAGTGTAATACATTTATTACTTTAAAAAAATGAGCAAACTAAACGCTCATCATTAATAGCACGTAATAAATGATAAAATCGCACAATCTGATTTCCTCTCTTTACATAAGTAAGTTAAATCTTGCCGCAGGACAACCTACAGGCAAAGAAATGCGGCGACCCGGAGACATAATTTTTGTAGAATTAATTACAATTCCAGCCAAATATGGCGAAGTTGCCTCGCGGAGTAATTTCACAGAATTAACGAGAATCCGTAATTTAAAATTCATTTAAGTTGCATCTTCCACGCTGGAAGTTATGTGCGTGGTTGTGCGCCGTGATTTTGAGGCAAAAGAGCGAAAGGAATTTAACGCAAGAAGTGCATCGATTTGACATGATTGATGATGGCGGCGGCGCGAGTTTGAGTTATGATAAAAGTATATTTACTCCTACAAATCGACAGCGCGGCCGTTCTTCGCGCAGATGGTTCCAATTTCCTGCGTGACAAAACGTCTGCGGTTTGGTTTATTGTGCGACAATGAATCATTTTATTTATTTCTTTCTTCTCGGCGATCCGCGATGAAATGATAAGCTGAACAATTGGGTGCGCTTCACACTCATCGTCCTTTGAAGTGATACTGAGAATTTCAGCATTGAGCAGCTAGTAATAATAAATTTGATCCAGAATTGAATGATTCATCGTGGTTCCTGTCTATGTCAAATTTTTGTTGTTTGACGCATTATTTTCAGCAACAAATTGTAGCAACTTGACACATTGTTGACTCCCAAAAGACATTAAATTAAGCTGGGCTATAAATAATAATAATTTCCAGAATTAAACCCCTAAATTTACAACTTTAGTACCTGCCCACCAGGTATTTAAAGTTGGGCGACTCTGAGAAGGCAACCATACAGGCGAATGTGTAAAATACACTTGAGAAGCCTTATTACCTGGCGCCTCTGGTTTCTACAATACACAACTATTGTGAATGAATTCCACTTCTCGACTCGACAAGGAAAAATGTAATGGCTAGGCAGCCACTGGCAGGCAACTAATTCATAAATTGCTCCTCAAGGCACACACCGAGCCGACGCACAATGGGCCCCGCATAGCGCACGGAATGTTTGTCATCCGCAAACACTTTTCACAAAGAATGCACTCCGGCTGCGTGCACTTGACCCTGTTACGGATCACTCCTAGACAATCCTTCACAGCGCTCATGAATGAACATTTATAACAACGATTGTTGCAGGTTGCAGACGGGCACAATGTTAGGGCACTTGGCACCGGCCACTCGGCATGATGGCATCATCGAGGAATGTAATAACGTATCAAAAGCGTTAACAGCGTTCGCTGGCATTGTTTGGCTCGAAAATGTGCGCGATAAAAACAAGCCGCGCGCCTGAAAAATCTTGTCAAAGCTTGTTCGCTTCTCAGGCGAGGAGCAAACTGGTAGTAGTGGCGTCCTCCCCGCGCGCTCGTCCACCGCCGCATTCTTGCATACGAAATATTTTCGTTTCGATTGAGATCAAGCGCGAGATGCGCCCGGCCCACACGACCGCCGCGGCCGTCGACGTGAAGGTGCATTTTATACCTGTGTGCGGCGACCGGACAGGACAATATAACGCCGCCGCCGCCCGCCGTCCTCGCCAAGGGCCGCCATTTGAAGTATGTAAATCCGCGCGATTGTTAAATACGACACCGGCCGCGCCGCGCGAAATAAAATCGAACGCTCTTGCGCAAATAAAACGAAATCATAAAATCGACACCGCCACCATCGACAAAGCAAGACGCGACCGCGCGGCTGTCGGGGAATTATGCAAATGCGCGATGAATACATTTCGAAACACTCAGGCGACGCGGGCGCTAAATCAAAGAGCCAGCCGAATGTAGGCTCACCTCGACGAGCGGCGATAAAAACTGGTTCAATTATTTCGGAAGGCATTTCGTCTTCGCTCGTCGTCTTAATCAACACGTCGGATGAGCGTCGCCTAGGCCACACGCACCAGCCTGCATGCGTATCTAATACGTCGGCTTGATTACGCCCGAGATTAATTGCTATGATTATTGATAAATTTGCTGCGTGCTGCGCTCCTGCGCTCAAATTCCGAGCGTCGGTTTCCCAGGCTGGGCGGGACCGTTTTCGAACGGTTTCATTTTCATATTAGCGCCGAGAAAACTGAAGCATACACAATGCAGCACAAGGTAACACAATATTGGTTTCCAAAGTCGGGGCCCGCAGGTACTGCAACGGTGCGCATTCGGGGTGTTCCAGTTATTGTGTGAGTATCGGCGGTCCATTTGAAGATGATCTATGGATGCGAAGGCGCCATACCAGACTATCACACCTCGCTTTTTTTGAAAGAATCACGCTCGTATTTCATATTTTTGATGGCTACACCACACCGTCGTGCTGAATTCTCACACTGGTTTCCACTCTCAAAAGATAGACATTTAGTACATATCTTAAATAAAATTATAAATAAAGTAGGCAGCATGATTATGTCTTAACAGTCTTAATAAATTTTTATCTCTCAGTAGGAATTAAATTCCATTTCACAAATCATCTGCGATCCGGCGCTAATAAATTGCTGACTAGATACAGAAATGTAAAATGTAAATTAAATTCGCATAAATACATTGGCATTAGAACAATAAACAATAAACAATAAACAACAAACAAATAACGTACACGGCCGGGTGTAGGTTTCCAGCGTGATTTACTACATATAAATTGCACGATCGATCGTCTAATAATTGAATTATTCATTAACTTTGCATTGATTTCAGCCGGTGCGGACTTTCCGCTTGAATGAAATTAGCGCGTAAATCATTCTAACATTAATAATGTGTTTTCACTCATGAACAATCCATAAATTTCACACTTTGTCGCAAAAATTGCAAGTGCAAAGCCATATAATTATATAGAAAAACTTGATCGTCGTAATAAAGACATAAACATTGAAAGGATTAGATTAGATTTTCTCTCATTAGTCGTTGTGTGTGCATTTAAAGCGTATCATTTACTTACAAGCCATTTTGATATCGGCTTCCCGATTCGTTACGATTACGAGCGCTTTAAAATAAATTCCAGTCCAAGAGCAAAGCGAGTGCATGTGAAAATGGCACTATAGGCAAACAAACATACATCAAAACAAACATAAACGAAATGCAGTTCCGGCATTTTAACCACACCGACTTGCGTACAGTGACCCTTATTCTAATCCTTGTTGCTTAAACTAGTATTTATTTGGTTTAAATCTTATGTGTACTTCATGTTTTGATTGTGATTTGTTTTCCGAATGGGTAATTTCGTGCTGGTGTATAATTGGTTGTCTACAGTTGTATTTTTATGTGCGCATCACTAGACGCGGCGGACGAGACATGCGAGACATAGATGACGGCTTTATTTTTCTGAATAGATCTCACGCTCGCAGCCGAAGTGTAATAAAGACGTATACAAACCGCCCGTATAAAGCCCCCAGCGAGCTTTTCCACCTCGCTGATAATGCAATAAACAAACCCGGAAATTGTTTAATCTACATAATCGCGCGATTCGCATACATTATAGGATATAATCTGCGCGCCGCGCCGCGCGGCAACATCGATATCGAGTCGCGACGCGAAGCGTGTGCGAAACAACGATGACTTATGACTTTCCACCTGCACGGCCGCGCGAGACATCTCGTCTAAACAAGCATAAATGATGGCGCATTTTTGCCGGCAGCCAGCGCCGAGTGCCGAGTGCCGTGTTACACCATCGCTCGTCATATCTCATCGCCGCATAGCCGTCTACTTCCTTGTGCCGCCGCTCGGGCCTTAATTAGTTCAAGTTCAAGTTCGCGGGGCCGAGATTGCGCGATTGCGCCACCGCGCGCGTCCTGCACGTGAGTAATTGAAAGGTGCGCGCGCGATTGCACTGACGGAAAACGGCACATGCTGCACATGCCCGTATCACGTTCGGCCGTCCGGCGTCTAATAAGCCCAGGCGTTACCACGTTACAAATAGTTGCAAAACGATCCGGGACATGCTGACGCTGATGCAAATGCAGGAAAGCGCACTGACGCTGGTAATCATTAGTTAACGTGCAATAAATTATCGAATTATATGAAAATAAATTCCGCGTCGCGTCTAGCTGGAGTTGGAAGCCGCGCTACAGGTGAAACGCTGCAACTAGTAAGCAACGTTTCATTTCCTTATTGAACCGACGTACGCAACATAAAAACATGTCCTTGGTTGTGGGAAAATTTGCTTGGAAATATTTTGCTACTTTTTCTTGTCTGCCGACTTCATGGCGATGCTGATACGCACAATCTAAGCGGTGCACGTCGGCATGACATACGAAGTGGATGTTTAGTCCTTGTGAATAAATTATGACATAGGAAGTGCCTTCCCCTTTATGCGGGTTCTGGAGCACATGTACCTTATTCAATCAGCGGAATGACGACAGCAATCTGGCGAGTGATGCCTTGGATAAACAAGCAGAATGTTCATATCGTACATGTATTTGAAAGTGATATTTGCACTTGTACATACGGAAAATCTGTAAAAGGCCCTTTCAGCAATTGCACCATTTTACTCAAATTTTCCCGCGCTTCGACACGACATGAAACGAAATGCAAACGACAACTGAAAGCTCGAAACAATGGAATGTCAGCGCAAACAACCAAAAAGGCGTCGCAAATGTAAAGAATATACAAAATGCCCTTTCAGGCGACGAGCTGAATAAAAATTTTCATTTGATGTAAGCGCATAAAACAAAAGACTCACTTCGCTATTCCTTTTTAGTCGCTTTGTTTTACGAGTGTTGAAGTTTCCATAAACATAACGCGCTCGCTAGTTTCTCGGCTGCTGCGAAAAACGCGAAAAGCGGCCACCACCACTCACGCACCGGCGTTTATGTTGAATTGCTGTACGTGCTTACAATGATTACGGAGGAAAATATGTATGCAAGCAGCGCTGCTGGGCTACTGGTTTTCGCGCCGCGGCACAAACATAAATTACCGGCTTTCGCATCGAGGGGGTAGCGAATTAAAACTCCCGACGGCGATTTTCAATCGCGATAGACGCGAAATTACACGCTCGAGCGATGAATGAATATTGATCGCGCGCGGCGCTTAAATCCCCCTTTCACCTTTCCGCACGCGCCGGAATCGCGCCGGATTAATAACGACGGCTGCAAACAAATAATGATTATTCCGCTCGTGAATTGTGCGTGATTGAAGAGGCGCGCGCGACAATGCAAGCCCCGGCCGCAGGCCGCAGTGCAAGAGATAAACATCATAAACTTGTCGATGCCGCGCGAAGGTCGCCCTGTCTCGTGTCGGCGCGCCGAGACAGTCGCGGTGCGCGCGCGTTAATTAGTTGGAATAACTTTAAGTCGCGGCAGTCGCCGGCGCACCGCCCGCGCGCCCGTTCGGGCGCATTGTTAGCGATCGTCGGCGGCCGCTTCCAGCGCTGCTCATTATTAAGATATCAGCCGCGCTGCGCATGCATGCGTATTTAGCATTTCGGCAACCGCAACCGTTTCGCATCCTTCCAAGGCGCGCCCGCCGCCTAGACTAATTGCCCCGAAAGCAAAGCGCGCGCCGAGTGCCCGAGTTTATCCAGGCGTCGCGGCGATCATTCATAATGCGCAAACAGGCCGCTCAAGTGCACGGGCGTAATTAATTAATTCGGGACTGATTTATTGCCGAGCGACGCCGACGAGCCGATGCCACCTTTGGCATGAATTTAAACGCCGACGGTGAAATTCCAACGGACGGCGCGCCGTTTACGAGCTTAATCTTAAGCGGTTTTATGCGGCGCATCTTTTTAATGCCCGAACGCGTGCGTAATTATGCCCGGCGGTGTGATATTAATTGAATGCGTATCGATTACCTGCCGCTCGAGTAACGATATCAACTGTGCGCTTATCGGTGAAGATCTAGGGGAAAATATTCCGCATGCAGAAAATATCCGAATTCGCCGAGCGTCTGCGGGTATTGTTGCTGCCATGCAATCCAATCTGCAATCGTCCTTTTGCATTCTTGCATATATTAGCAAACTTGTATTAAAGTACGTTTGCTCGTATGCCCAATGCCAAAGCCACAAGAGCCGCCGAAAACGACCACGGACGCACCAACGCCAAGTGACCGAAAACTTGTTGAAAATCCCATTCCGTGTCGCTGGCGTTGGCGAAAAGGAAATAAAAAGCCATCGGGCGGCTGGGGCGCCGAACGCCGAAGAGATCGTGCACACCGGCCGATGATTCATACCGAAAGGTATGCTTTTGAAATAAACCGCAAGTCGAAATTCGCGACCGCAAATAAACGAAGAGGATTTCGCGAAATTCGCACAAACGTTTTCTTCAAATTATGCACAATATTCAGCGAAATATAATAAATTTAACACGAAATCACAAAACTAATGAAAACCTGGACCAACAGCCTTCGAGACTGGTATATTGAGTTGTCCCTGCATGCTTTTATTTTTATCAACGAAGAAAATGCAGAAAAAGAATATGTAGTAAGTAATTGACTGTTGAATAGAAGTGTTTGCACTCGCTTAATCCCCCGAAGAGCCAACAAAATAAAGTAAAACTAGCAAAATACAGTTCAATTAAAGAATTATCTTCAAGCGCGCAGGAGCAGGAAAGTTAGCGACGCCGCCACCGCAGCGCCGCGTTCGCTCTGAACACGCCACGACTGCTGCGAGGCGACAGAGCTAAATCCGAAGTGGATAATGCCGCTCTGCTCGAGCATGTAATACAAACAGCTTAATCAAACAACGTAATATAAACACAAAATTGAACATCCGATGATGCATCCGCAGCATCGCTTTCAAAGCGCTAGCAAGATTTATCTTACGCTGCAATTTCTTTGCCACTTGCGCATTTGACGTCTGCTTGCAATTAATTACATTAATCGCGTCTGAAAGTCATTTCAATTTGCATAAGTCGCAGTTAATGTCCATGTTGATACTGAAAACTATCAGACGTGTATAATCATCATTTTTGCGCAATAAAATGCTCTCGACAACAATAATAACGATAATAAGCGATATTGCGAATGTGGGGCAATTTCTCGGCTCGGTAATTAAACGATTGCGGGCATTAAAAGCCATTGATCCACTTAAAAGTACTCTCCCGCTCAATAGCAGTTTGTGCAACATGAACAATTATTATTTATGTACTCTATTAAAAAGTTCATTTATCAAAAACAATGTCGTGTTATTTATTCGTGGGCAAAACGAAATAAAAGTGCACAGCGCAAACACGTGCGGCGCTATTGTGCGGTGTGTTAAAATTATAATGTTGAACAAAATTACAAAACGCGCATAAAACTACAATAACTTTGGAGCGCACGTTATGCAATTAACAGTCGGGAACAATGCATGCTGGATTTAACAGTGTTTAGGCTTTCAGTAAATGTTTCGTTTTCAAATGGTTGATGTGATAATAAATTCAAAATCGTATTAATGCACGGTTCGTTAAGAGCGACCCGCGCCCCCGGAGCTAATGCTCCGTGATGTAGACGCCCAAAAGCAATTCTCTTCTTAAA
>JAODGB020040919.1:0-29336 GCA_027574905.2 Earota dentata
CGGGAGTCGCGGCGGCGGGCGGCCGTCGCGGCGCCGCCTTCCCCATCGCCGGACGCGCCGCCAGGGCGACTTCTTCGCGCGCCGCCCGCGCGCCCGCAATAAAAGGACTTTGAACGCCCACGTGTGGCGCGGCGCGTTGCGTAAGCGGAATAAGGACAGCCGCTGCAGCCCGAGCAATCACTATTTAGGCGGGCGTCAATTGATTAATTGCTTTTTATTAAACACTCACGCGATTGACATCGGAATCGCTGCGCGTGCATTAATGTCTTCACGCAGAAATGCTGATGGAACTTAAACTACTTTGGCCCGTTTAGCAAACGATCACGCGGAAGCACCGCCTAAAATTCCGATGAAAACTGCCAAGCGAAGTGCAGCACGTATTCCGTGTTACTGTATTCATAATCGATAATAACGCAACGCAATGCACTTTACCGAGCCGGCCCACATTCTAGTGCTCCGCACTCTTGCACGCAGTGAAATATGTTAATGATGCGCGCGTCGTCATCATTAATTGTGTGGCAAACGCATTCAATGCGCGACAATAACTGCCGTCCGATGCAATAAAGCGAATCGAAAGTGTAGCTGAACATTTTTATTACTGTGTTCCTTGTCTTGTCATGCTTAATCGAGTGTGTGTTGCAAGGAAAGCCAAATTCAATGTCACCTTTTAGAGTGCGACAATCGAACCATCGCGCCCGTGTTAGGTGGATAACGATTAGATATGATAGTTCGTTAAAAGACAAAACACATTCGTAAATTCTACGTAAAACCTGCGTACAAACGTTGTTTTGCTCCAAACGAGTTAACTCGCATCGCCTTTCCAAATGAGTGCTTGGATTTAATAAGAAATCATTTCCATTTGCACCGAAACTGAAAAATAAAATAAAATAAAATAAAAATTGCGCAGCAAAAATAACTCATATTTTATAGTTTTAATTTCGATCAAGATTTAACGCTGAAATGTTCGTTTCGAAACGCAAATTGCATGACATCATATTTGGGTTCAAATTTCGCGGTAAACATGACCAATTACAAATAAAAAGGCATGGCCCGAATATGTTTGCATCGTCTTCGCGCTTCCAGGCATCCAGACGAATCGACTGCTTTGTCCTGTACACGGTGGTAACGTCATTGTGGTAGCTGCTTTTTGCAGTTGATTACCTCACGCATGCCGCGATTGTATGTACCAGCAGTGTATAATTAAATGATTAAATTAAATATGCGCATGGCGAGCCGCGTCGAGTTCGCGGTTGGACAGGAACAAGCAAGAAAGCAGCAGAACAGAAAAAAGCGGGCTTCGCAAATATTTACGCACTGAGTCACTCGTCACTCGGATCTTGCGTCCGCCGTGCGGCGGTTGTCTAGTCATCACCGCGGCTTTCGAAAAAAACGCGGATTACGTTCGCGGCCGCGCCGCCTGGAAAATGCTGGCGTCTTCGTCATCCTTGCTTATCGGCGGCGGGGCGGCGCAATATGGCGCGAACGGATTTCCCGTTGCGGTCAGCAACGGCCGAATTTGCGTGCGGTTTAATTGCGCCATGCGATAAACACAGCGCGCTTTCAAAGCCTAATTGCATTTTGTTTACGAACGAACGCGTTGTGTTCGCAAATCGCATCGCATGCGCATTTCGCGTTCGTGTGCGCCAGCGCCAATTGCATGACTATTGACCTCTGGGCCACCCCGCCGAAAGGAGTAATTGAATAGATGAAAGCCCGCCGCGGCGGCGGCGGCCGCGTTATCGACGCCGGCGGCTTCCCTGCGCGCCCGCGCGCGTGTTTTATGTGATGTTTAAAGTGCAAACAACACATTTACGAGCGCTAATCCGCCAATATTAGCGATAAGTCAGCGTCTCGCTATTTTCCCCTAATTGCGACAGTTCCGGGCGGCGACGATTCCAACGATTGCCACTTCAACCGCGCGCGGCGCGCACCTTTTTTTCATTATTACATTTTTCAGGCGAAGCAAAAATTGGGCGCTGTTTACTTCGCGATAGGTGTGATAACTTCGCTGGAAGTGTGATTAATCACGGTGCGTTCAAGTAGCGCGCGAATGTCGCGAAATGAGAAAATGTTTCGTCGCCGGCGGTTGCGATAAGGCCGGGCATATCGGCGTGGCATATCCGCCGCAACAAATGAATATTCAATTCAATGTAAGCGCAGGTTAACACACTTTGCGCAGCCGTTCTCCGCCGCCCAGTAATTCAACACCAACCAAAAATAAATAAAACGTTGCGATGATTTCGGGTATTATTTGTGTTGCGACTGGAACGCTGGAAGTCGCCACAAAATGCGCCTTGCGTGAAGTCATTGGCTGGGGCAGCGGAGCAACGCAGATGGAATGACAATGGCTGCCAGCGACAAGGCACAACAACGTCGCCCGACGACAATTAAAAATAAGTGTTTTTCAAGCCATACCTTCGAGTCGGAACAATAATCTTTTACCCGAAGGCCTCGTTAAAAGCCAGGCAGCGCTCGCGTTGCGCCGCTCGCGCGTCGATATCGAAAAAATGCCGGCGTTATCTCTGATTCATGCCGGTTTTCCAAGCATTTCCAATCAGAATTTCGAATTGACGCCGATGCAATTTTGCGTCCAACGCGAACACATAATGCAGGAGAAAATTAAAACCTGCGCACGGCACGAAGGTGACTCAGCGCGACGCACGAAAGCAGATTAGGCTGAAATCGGTTAGATTATGTATAATAAGTAAAAACGACGTCAGCAGGTTGAACGTAAAACCAGCGTTATTGCACACATGTTTTTTATTTCTAATTTTGATCGAGTTATGCCCGCAAACAAACATGGCGCGAGTTAACTTGTTCAAAGAAGTTCGCGTTTTGAAATTTAACAATTAAGCGTCTTGTGTTGTCTTTACACTTATGGATTTAAAAAAAACTGGAACAGACCCTTTCGTTAATACTCGACTTGGTTCACATGCAAGATTGACCAATTACATGTTGCTCTAATACGCCGTATAATGTAGTACAGCTGCATTACATTTTTTTGCTGCTCAGATCGAATTTCGCAGATGTAGATGTAAATTGATTGCGGGCGCCTTGCGAAACGGGGCGACCATGTGCGGTGCGGCGACGCGCGCCGCTTTGATGTGCTGCCCGCCGGAGCCTGGTCGACATGACCAAATAAGCGCCAAACTAATACACAATCCGAAATAGCTAAATACAGCGCGGCCTGGCTTTCCTCCGATTTGGTAAAGCCAAGTACAACGCGCGCAATTACTTAGCGCCCGAAATGGCGCGCGCTGATCCGAGCCGATCTCGACAGCCGGCGCGCGACAATACCAACTGGCAAATGCGCATTCAAATTTTCAAATTTTAAGCGAAACTGAAACATGGTAATGCGCCGAAAAGCAAGTGTCGCCTGGATGTCTGATTGCGATGTGTGTTTGCAGACGTATTCCGGCCTTTTCTGCGTGGTGGTCAACCCCTACAAGAAGCTGCCCATCTACACGGAGAAGATCATGGAGCGGTACAAAGGCATCAAGCGGCATGAGGTGCCGCCGCACGTCTTTGCCATCACGGACACCGCATATCGCTCCATGCTGCAAGGTACTGGGCAAGGTCCATCAGTCCTCAGCATCCGTACTCATTGCGTTCGTTGTTTTAGATCGCGAGGACCAGTCAATACTATGCACGGGCGAGTCCGGCGCCGGCAAGACGGAGAACACCAAGAAGGTGATACAGTATCTGGCGTACGTTGCCGCCTCCAAGTCACCGAAGGGATCCGGAGCGGTATGTAACCCTCAATGCAACATTGCGCTCATTTGCAAACCTGAGCTGAAGATGGCTGCTAACCGATATTTGATAATCTTATGACGTGTATATGTTTCCTTTTTTTCGCATGTCCATTCTCACGATATTCACACACAAATATCAAAATATTTATGTAAAAAATATCACTCGACTACAACTCTGCCTACAACTCCACAATTACGATTGGTTGGGTGTTTTATCTCTTCTATGTCTCTTGTTTTCCGGGGTTCCGCGGCCTTTTTGCAAACAATTCCACACCCGAGCAGCACAAAGATCTCATTGTAAGTATTTTTATTTCTTTACTTCTACCCCCCGCTCTCTCCCGCCCCCGTGCGCAAGCAGAACAACACGAAAGCGTTGTTTTGACTGCACGCGAATTGCGAGCGAAACGAAACAGACGATTGGCCAATGTCTAAACGAGTGCTGCCTGCAAAATTTCTACATATCACACTGTCGCACATACGATTTGATTTGAACAAAGAAGCAATTATCACCGAACACATTGGACACACACAGACAGACAGACAGACAGACACATATCTTTTGTACCGAGTACTATGTATTTCGTTTATCTAATGGTTCTATTCTTAGATTTACGTTGCATTTGTGTTGTGTTGTGTTGTGTTGTGTGCGCGGTACGATGTTTTGTAATGCTGATGTGTTTGATGCGTATGTGCCGAATTAATTTGCTTCCTTTTTGTTTCTCTCTGTGTATGGCTAATTCTTTGTCGAATTGACGGCGTTGCGCGTTGTCAATTCGCGCGAGGAAAGAGTCCGTCAAGGGAGTTTGCGTTATGTACTGCGTACCTGCTTGATTGTGCGGCATGGCTCTCCTTTATTGTTTTGTATGTTGTTTTAATTTGGCGATGACGATACGCACGTTTGGCGCGCACGTCCAACACTACACATACACACACATATACACACAAACGCACACACGTTTATATACACACACACAAACACACACACGTTTATATACACACACACAAACACACACATATACACACAAACACACCCACACACACACACACACGTTTATATACACACACAAATGGCCGTGCATGTTCGCGCATGCATGCATGTGCGAAGGCGATGGATCCGGTCGCAGGGTGAAGGAGGCAAGTGTTATCCTCATGTTTTGTGTCTAGGGAGGGCTGGAACAGCAACTGCTGCAAGCAAATCCCATTTTGGAGGCGTTCGGCAACGCCAAGACCGTGAAGAACGACAACTCGTCGCGTTTCGTAAGTGGCAACTGATAGCAGCATATGTTTTGCGAAGAGATAGTTCTGACGGATCGTGATTGCAGGGCAAATTCATTCGCATCAACTTCGATGCGTCCGGCTACATCGCCGGCGCCAACATTGAAACCTACTTATTGGAGAAATCCCGTGCCATAAGACAAGCCAGATTCGAGCGGACCTTCCACATCTTTTACCAGTTGTTGGCCGGCGCGTCCACCGAACAAAAGAGTACGTAACCCAACGGTTTTAGGTATTAATTCTATGGCTGCCCGGCATGACCACAGTACCCGTTTTCGAGATTTCGAGAAAACCCGAGTTAATCTTTGTATTCTGATTGTTTACATACACTTGATTGTACAGCAATTACTTGATTAAAGAGATGGTGTGTTTTTTCTTAGATCCGCCACTACAGACGGAAAGAAATCTGTTACAATGTTTTATTTATTTTTGTTGGTCTTTGGTAGTTACGCCATGCAGAATGGCCATTGGCGGTAGCGCCACCTGTAGAATTAGATTAAAGTTGCATGAAACGGTATGAACTTCTGTAGATATGTCGGGAAGCCATAGAATTAATTGATACGCCTTTAGTTTACGAGAATGTGCTTGACTTGGACTTTGCAGAGGAGTTCATCCTCGAGGAACCGAAGACGTATCCATTCCTGCGCGATGACAATCACATTGTACCCGGCGTCGATGACTCGCAGGAATTCCTCAACACCGTCAAGTCGATGAACATAATGGGCATGACGAAAGAGGACTTTACCGCCATCTTCCGAATTGTCTCCGCCGTGATGCTCTTCGGGCGCATGGAGTTCCGCCAGGACCGCAATTCCGACCAGGCGACATTGCCGGATAACACGGTCGCGCAGAAGATCGCACACCTACTCGGCCTCTCCGTCACCGACATGACCAAAGCGTTCCTCAAACCGCGCATCAAGGTCGGGCGCGATTTCGTCACGAAGAGCCAAACCAAGGAGCAGGTGGAGTTTGCCGTGGAAGCGATTTCGAAGGCGTGCTACGAACGCATGTTCCGGTGGCTGGTGACGCGCATCAACCGATCTCTAGGGCGCACTAAGCGCCAAGGTGCCTCGTTCATTGGTATCCTTGATATCGCCGGTTTTGAGATCTTTGATCTCAACAGCTTCGAGCAACTGTGCATTAACTACACCAACGAGAAGCTGCAGCAGCTTTTCAATCACACTATGTTTATCCTGGAACAAGAGGAGTACCAGCGCGAGGGCATCGAGTGGAAGTTTATTGATTTCGGGCTTGATCTGCAGCCGACCATTGACCTCATCGACAAGAGCATGGGCATTATGGCTCTGCTGGATGAGGAGTGCCTTTTCCCGAAAGCGACCGATAAGACGTTCGTCGAGAAGCTCGTCTCGGCGCATACCTCACACCCCAAGTTTAAGAAGAGCGACTTCCGCGGCGTGGCGGACTTCAGCATCATCCACTACGCCGGCAAGGTGGATTACTCCGCCGACCAGTGGCTGATGAAGAACATGGACCCGCAGAATGAAAACGTCGTGTCGCTATTGCAAGCGTCCCAAGATCCGTTTGTCGTGCATATTTGGAAGGACGCCGAGTCGCTCGGCCGCGCCAAGGGCATGTTCCGCACGGTGAGCTACCTCTACAAGGAGCAGCTCGCCAACCTGATGGTGACACTGCGCAACACGAATCCGAACTTTGTGCGCTGCATTATTCCGAACCACGAGAAGCGCGCGGGGAAAATCGACGCGCCACTGGTGCTCGACCAGCTGCGCTGCAACGGCGTGCTGGAAGGCATCCGTATCTGCAGGCAGGGCTTCCCCAATCGCATTCCTTTCCAGGAGTTCCGCCAGCGCTACGAACTGCTCACGCCAAACGTGATCAACAAGGGATTCATGGACGGCAAGAAGGCGTGCGAGACGATGATCAAGTCGCTAGAATTGGACAGCAATCTGTACCGCATCGGGCAGAGCAAGATCTTCTTCCGCGCCGGCGTGCTCGCCCAGCTGGAGGAGGAGCGCGATTACAAGATCACCGATCTGATCGTCAACTTCCAGGCGTTCTGTCGCGGCTTTCTCTCGCGGCGCAATTACCAGAAGCGCGTGCAGCAGCTCAACGCCATTCGCATTATCCAGCGAAATTGCTCGGCGTACTTGAAGCTGCGAAACTGGCAGTGGTGGCGCTTGTACACCAAGGTGAAGCCGCTGCTGGAGGTCACCAAGCAGGAAGAGAAGCTCATGCAGAAGGAGGACGAGCTCAAACAGGTGAAGGACAAGCTGGACTCGCACCTCAAGACCGCTCAGGAATACGAGCGCAAGTTCCAATCCGCGCTTGAAGAGAAGACCATCCTCGCCGAACAGCTGCAAGCCGAGGTTGAACTTTGCGCCGAGGCAGAAGAGAATCGCGCACGTTTGACCGCCCGCAAGCAGGAGCTCGAGGAGATCCTCCACGACTTGGAGGCGCGCGTCGAAGAAGAGGAGGAACGCGCCAATGCGCTCGGCAGCGACAAGAAGAAGCTGCAGCAAACTATTCAGGATCTTGAGGACCAACTAGAAGAGGAGGAAGCAGCCAGGCAAAAGCTCCAGCTGGAAAAGGTCCAATGCGACAATAAAATCAAGAAGGTCGAGGAAGACCTAGCATTGTCGGAAGACACCAATCAAAAGTTGCACAAGGAAAAGAAATTGCTTGAAGAGCGCAGCAATGATCTATCGCAGGCCCTCGCGGAAGAGGAGGAGAAAGCGAAGCATTTGGCTAAACTGAAGGCAAAGCACGAGGCTTCCATTGCCGAGTTGGAAGAGCGCCTGTTGAAGGACCATCAGCAGCGACAGGAGGCGGATCGGTCCAAGAGGAAGGTAGAGAGTGAAGTGGCCGACCTCAAGGAACAGCTGCAGGAGAAACGCACGCAATTGGAAGATCTTCAACTACAGCTCGGTAAGCGCGAGGAGGAGCTAGCCCAAGCGATGGTACGAGTTGATGAGGAGGCGGCTGGTAAAGCAGCGGCGCAGAAAGCGCAACGCGAGTTGGAGAGCCAACTCACCGAGCTGCAGGAGGATCATGAAGCTGAGAAGGCAGCACGTGGCAAGGCCGAGCGTCTGAGGCGCGATCTCAATGAAGAACTGGAGGCGCTCAAGAACGAACTGCTAGATTCGTTGGATACGACCGCCGCACAACAGGAGTTGCGCTCCAAGCGCGAGCAGGAGCTGGCGACGCTGAAGAAGAGCCTCGAGGAGGACACGCAGTCCCATGAAGTATCGATGAGCGAACTGCGCCATAAGCATACCACCGAGATTGGCGCCATCAACGAACAGCTGGAGAACTTCAAGAAGTCGAAGGCTCAGCTGGAGAAGACCAAGGCGACGCTGGAGGCGGAGAACGCCGATCTGGCTTCGGAGTTGCGCAATGTTGGCGCTTCGAGGCAGGAGGGCGATCGCCGGCGCAAGCAGGCGGAAGGCCAGCTGGCTGAGATTCAAGCGAAACTGGCGGAGACCGAACGCTCAAGGCAGGAACTTGCTGAAAAGGCCACCAAGTTGCAGCTGGAGGCTGAGAACGTTGCGCAGCAGCTGGAGGAGGCTGAGTTGAAGGCCTCGGCTGCGCAGAAGAGCCAGACCACCATCGAGTCGCAGTTTACCGAGGCGCAGATGGCGTTAGAAGAAGAGACAAAGCAGAAATTGGCGTTGTCTTCAAAACTGCGGCAGCTCGAAGCGGAGAAGGAGCAGCTGCGCGACCAGCTCGACGAGGAAGAGGAGCAGAAGAAGAGCTTCGAGAAGCAACTGGGCGCGCTGAACGCGCAGCTAGTCGAGTACAAGAAAAAGGCGGAGGACGAGGCCGAACAGGCTGCCATCTTGGAGGAGAGTAAAAAGAAGCTGGCCAAGGATTTGGAGTCGCTGCAACGACAAGTCGAAGAGCTGACGGTCGCCAATGACAAACTGGAGAAGAGCAAAAAGAAGATCGCTGCGGAATTGGAGGATGCCAACATTGACCTGGAGACGCAACGCGGCAAGGTGGCCGAGCTGGAGAAGAAGCAGAAGAACTTCGACAAGACGCTGGCGGAGGAGAAGGCCGTGTCGGAGAGAATGGCGCAGGAACGCGATAATATTGAGCGCGAGGCACGAGAGAAGGAGACGCGTGTGTTGTCGCTGAGCCGCGAGCTGGATGAGAGCTCCGAGAAGATCGAAGAGTTGGAGCGCGTTAAGCGCCAACTGCAGGCCGAGCTCGACGAGTTGGTGAATAACCAGGGCACCGCCGATAAGAACGTGCACGAATTGGAGAAGGCGAAGCGATCGTTGGAGACGCAGCTGGCGGAGTTGAAGACGCAGAACGAGGAGCTGGAGGACGAGCTGCAGCTGACTGAGGATGCCAAGCTGCGACTGGAGGTGAACATGCAGGCGCTGCGCACGCAGTTTGAGCGCGACGTGCAGGCCAAGGAGGAGCAGGCGGAGGAGAAGCGGCGCGGCATTGTTAAACAGCTACGCGATCTGGAGGCGGAGCTCGACGAGGAGCGTAAACAGCGCAGCGCTGCCGTTGCTAGCAAAAAGAAACTTGAAGGTACGTGACGGCTGTCAGTTGCAATGTTATTGTCTATTGTATTATTGCTTTCTGTTCGTGTGTGCATTAAACGAATTGCTACTCATTATGATTGCTGTAGGTGATTTGAAAGAAATGGAAGCGCAAATCGAGCTCCAGTCCAAGTACAAGGAAGACGCCCTGAAGCAGCTGAAAAAGAGCCAGCAGCAGTGCAAGGAAGCGACGCGCGAGGCCGATGAAGCGCGTGCCGCGCGAGAGGAGTACGCCGCTGCCAGCAAGGATGCCGAGCGCAAGGTAAAGACGCTCGAAGCGGACCTCCTGCAGATGACCGAGGACTTCGCAGCGTCGGAGAGGGCGCGCCGCGCTGCCGAGGCCGAGCGCGACGAGCTCCAAGAGGAAATCAACAGCAACGCCAATAAGGGTAACTAACAATTTTCTTCGCAATGAAGCGTGTATATCACAATTAATTTATTGATATGACGTGTAATACAGGTACACTGATGGTTGACGAGAAACGGCGCCTGGAGGCGCGCATCGCCACGCTTGAGGAGGAGCTCGAAGAAGAACAGAGCAACAACGAGGTGCTGGTGGACCGCGCGCGCAAGGCGCAGCTCTCCCTCGACCAGTTCACCGCCGAGCTGGCCAACGAGCGCTCCGCTTCGGCGAAGCAAGAATCCCTGCGGCTGCAGTTCGAGCGCCAGAACAAGGAGCTGAAGGCGAAGCTCGCCGAGCTGGAGACATCGCAGCGCACCAAGACAAAGGCCACCATCGCGGCGCTCGAGTCCAAGATCACCAACCTCGAGGAGCAGCTAGAGGTGGAGGCGAAGGAGCGCTTCGCGCAGCAGAAGACCAACCGCAAGCTGGACAAGAAGCTCAAGGAGCTGATGATGCAGCTGGAGGACGAGCGCCGCCACGCCGACCAGTACAAGGAGCAGTTGGAGAAGGTCAACGGGCGCGTCAAGATGCTCAAGCGCACGCTGGACGAGGCCGAGGAAGAGATCTCGCGCGAGAAGGCACAGAAGCGCAAGTTCCAACGCGAGTGCGAGGACATGTACGAGTCGCACGAGTCGCTCACGCGCGAGGTTAGCAACCTGAAGAACAAACTGAGGTAGGCACACAACACCCCAAGCTTGATCAATCCTTTTCCTCTAACAACGAAAACAAAAACTCCTCTCTCCCGTTAGGACGGTCTGCAGTGTTACCAGCTTATTCTCTGTGCGGAGACGAATCTCACCAACCTCGTAAGTCCGCCTTCCTTTTTTCTACCTCTTCCCCTAAATAATCGTTCTTCTCAACACGTTTCAAAACTCGTTCCAACGGCGATGAGTAAAAAAAGGTGTCTCTTTTAGTTCCAGCTGGAAAACATGAAATACTGCTCTCTAGCCACCCTCTACCTACATATTAAACATAATTAATTTCTGCCTAGAAATTTAGCATAAATTTGGTGCGTTACAGGTGCGTGCTTGTTGCGACTAACATTGGCATGGTTTGATTTGTGTTTTGCGAGTGACGCGTAACCGAGTATCACATTCAATTGCTTTGCAAATGACAAACGACACTAAAACAATAGAACATTTACCAGAAGTGTGGCAATAACTTACGTTTCGCATACTTGGAAAGCACCCGCCGATAGTAACACTCATTCCGTTCGAGTTTATGTTGTTACGTTTTGCCTGAATAACTAACCAACCACTCGGCCGCACACCCCAGGCCCAAATGCAATTTACATGATGTGCTATTTGTTAACGATATGTTTTTTCTTCTTTGTGACAGTCCTAGCCGCCAACTCATCCATGTTTGATTTCGTAGAATAGTTTTTTTTAATGTGTTTTTCTTTTTTTCCACCTCGAAACCCCTTTTTAGCACCGATGGATTGGAGCGTGACTGAATTGTTGAATGCTTCTAGGAGGAACGCAGGAGGCGTCAGTTTGTCGTCGCGTCTGGGCGGCGGCGGCGCCAAGCGCGGTTCGCTGCAGCCGGCGAGCGGCAACGGCTCCGGCGACGACTCCGCACAGGACGAGAGCATCGACAGCGAAGACCCGCAGATCTAGATGGGCCGCGAACCGCAACTGCCATCGAGCGCCGCGCCGCCGCCCGCCCGCCCGCCCCCCACTACCAACCAACCCCACCAACCCGCCACCCATCGAACTGTACATAATACCGCCGCGCGCGCACCAGTACTTACCGACCAGCAGCGCGCATGCCGCACCAATAACAAATTTCCAGCGATATGACGACTTTTATTAATTTATAAATACGCATTTAGCTAACCCAAAACGCAGGCACTAGCGCTAGCGAATTAACACGATACGACGCTTAGGAGTGAGGTACACAACACGTACGGGCTAAACAAACCAACTAAAACTAGTAATTATGTTATATCTTAATTTCGCTACGTTATATCAATGATGATGCATATATTAATTTTCCCCTCAATTGTACGCTATACATATTTAATAATCAACGCCACGAGCGTAAGACAAAGTTTATACAATGATGGAGTGCAACGCCAAGTAATTTTACACGATTTGTAAGGAATTTTTATAATAATGTAGTCTTTTCGATACAACTTTTATACATGTATATCAACAGAAGTAGGTGCTAGCAGATAGTCCAATTACGAAATTAAGCGAACGCGATCGATCCCAAATCGCTAATGACGGCCGACTACGTTGATTCTTTTTAATATTTATGATCATTTTATTTTCCACTCTGCATTTTGTTTTATACTTGGAATGATTGTCAAATGATGGAATAAGTTTTTGTACATACCTATTACATATTGATGCATTTACAAATTAATTAATTGATTGATGTATATTCATCGTCTGTTTTTTCTCTATTATCTTCTTTTTGTATTTACTTAATTTTTTTTGGGTTTCGGGCTCACTTAATTATACATTGTAACAATAGTTATACCAATAAAAGTTTACAAGTGATACTCTCCCTCACATCATCCTGTTGCCTGAAGAGGAAAACCCTGAAGGCACATCTTGTATATAATTTTTGATCCATGGCCTATTTTATATAGACGTGTGGAACATCAAAATGATAACATAAGACGCCAAACTGCAACTTTATACTGAATCCTCTGGAAGCAAACGGATAATTCTGCTTTTCTGGTACACATTTCTACAGTTTCTTACATTTTGTTTATTCTACAAGTTTGCGCATTTTTACAGCATTATTATGAAAACATATTTCATTTTAAACACGCAACGCATTGATTTTGTGTGTTTTCGCCGGTGTTTGTTTTGTAAAATAGCTAATTCCAAAGCCAGCCAAAGTTTGGATTTGTTATAGGAATCAGAGAAAACACGAGTGAACTCGTTTCAAACAATTTGCAATCATTACAATTTGGAATGTTAATTTATTGGACGCAAAGCAACGGAATGAAATTATAAGATTTCGTGAATCTTTTCAGCTTTCACTTTTGTCACTTATTAATTGTCTCTTCCATGCAATAATGTTCGTTCTATGATGGTTCGTTAGTCCGTTTTTATGAAACTCGCTCAACACAGGTGTATATTTGGTTGCATATGTCGATTCTTCAAAGCATAGATTTAATAAATACGAGTAAGTACGGTAAGTACATAATGGTACAGGTCAGCTTCTGAAATTCGGAAGACTGAAGAATTATTCGACTTGTTAAATATTATTATATTTTTTTCTGCGGGAATATTTAATATATGAAAAGCTAATAATAAGCAATAACATGTTGTGAATTACTTGATTGCATAATATATAATCAAGACAATCGGATAATAGCAATCCTGACTTATTAGAGCAGCAGATAAATATCCATGTATGTACTTAATATACTTTGTTTTACTTGGAAGGGAAACACTTATTCATTGGTGCCAAGAATTTTATTAATCATGAGGTATATACTATCTCGCTCTGCAATCGGGTTTTACCGATAATCTTGATGTTGATTTTTCCCAAACACGTTTAAAGAAGCAAAGCAATTTAGAAATGTCGTTTTTTATTCGCAGTAAATCATGTTATCTTATCGGTGCTATACAAACCACTTAATGCCGATAATGACAAATTGCGGTGTAAATAAGTACATAATTATTGCGCGACCAAAAGAAAAAAAGTTGGTAACTTTTATCAGCACACCGATCGGAACAAATTATTCACAAAACCTCAAGTAGCGGTTGGTACTGCGTAATCTCGCAAATTATTAAGTCGATATTAAGTTACTCCTAAACTTGTCGCAATAAGTCTTATAGGAACAATCAAAAACATCTTGAAATGCTTGTATGATAGGACTCATACCCTATATAGGTAAGGCGTAAATTGAAATTAATCCCATCGTGATATCATCATGTTAGTGCGCTGGCATTTCAGCGGCGTTATCTAATCACGCCAGTTGGTAAATTCCGCTGACAAACGGCGGAAAATAAGAATCAGAACAGGACGTGAAAATAAAACCGTCGCGTTATCGAAATTGAAAAGAATGCGTGCGCGCCCGCCGACGATATCAATTTGGTCGCGGTAGAAAACTGTTTTACTTTTTACTATAAAAAGCAAGAAAAAAGAAACGCGAGCGCACGCTGCTTAAAATGGCGATAAACGTGCGCTGCACGCCGACCGTACGAAACGCTTTAAAATAAGAAGGACGACCTTATAAGGCGATAGTGTCGTTTATGGGCCCGATTAGTTGCCGATTTCGAGCGCGCATTAGAAACTCTCTGCTTTTTAACGACCGCAGCCCGATGCAGTTTCGAAATGAAAATCGCTTTCGGAAAATCTGCTGCTGCTGGACCACCGGTCATCACATGACTGATTATTGGATGGAGGATTGCAAGTGTAGCGTTGCTTAAACTTGCCGGCCGGCAGCCATTAGGAAAGTCGTTGATGCGCATCGATTGCAACCAGATTTGCAGACTTTGACTATCCTTGTTGTTGTAGTCATTAAAACAACAGTCACTTAGCACGCGCACTCGATGTGTTATTCGCTGGAAATGATAAGCTATCATGTTCAATGAGTGAGCTGCCAGTGCGTGGAATGGAAACGTTCTTCATGCGTT
The DNA here is from genome assembly GCA_027574905.2 of Earota dentata. Classification (NCBI taxonomy): domain Eukaryota; kingdom Metazoa; phylum Arthropoda; class Insecta; order Coleoptera; family Staphylinidae; genus Earota; species Earota dentata. The sequence goes on from JAODGB020040919.1 coordinate 14,561, forward strand.
TTTTTTTCCTCAATTCCCAACCAGGCAAACATTGACCGTAATAAACGTGCGCATAAATAAATTCATGAACCAGAATGGGGATTCATTCATTCGTCAGGCGTTCGCCGGCGCAGGCGAATTCAAATTTCAAGGCTCGAATTAAGGCTGGTTGGGCTTCGGGTACGACCGCTAATTGCGCGATCGGTTTCGGACTGTTAAACGCTGGTAATTATGAATTTCGTGCGAAGCGCTGCTCATAAAAAATTGATAAACGAAAGCAGAGTTCGCGCCGCGGCGCGGCTAATTAAGTTAATTATTAAATTGTACGAAACAACTAATGAAAAAAAGAAGAAGAGGAAGAGGAAGGCTGCGGAAGGAGGTCACTAACCGAATTAACATTATACGAAATACATATCCCGAAACGCAACAACAATGCCCAGCGCCTCGGCGCAGAAGCGCCGCCGAAGAAGAATGGAGAGGAACAATAAATCGCGGCGCGCGCGTCCCAAGGACTCGGCTAGCCGGCCGGAATGTGGCGTGCTGGTTTCGCGGCAGCTGGCGGCGGCGATTACCATGCGAACCGCGTGCATATCAAACCTATCAACTTAATTTCGATGCCGCGAGACGAATTAGCATCGCGCGCCGGAGCCGAGACGGCAAGAAACCCAGGCCCCCGGCGAATGAGCGAACGAAAGCAAGCGCGTTCGGCGGCGCATGTTAATGTTGGCGCTCCTTGTTGGCTTCGCCGTGCGTCAGGCGCGTTTCCTGTACGCCGCGCCGGCTCTCGGGGCGTTGCACGTCGGCGTCGCATCGGAAATGATGTCTTTTTTCGTCTTCAATTTGTCGTTTTTAATTTCATTATTTCTTACTTTCATTCGGCGCGGCTGGAAAAATGTGCCACTCGTACTTGAGACGGGCAACAACAAGGCCTAATCAGGACTTACAGGACTTAGCGCGAGCATGACTCAACCGCGCGAATGGAATTCTCACCGCTGGCGTCGCTTTTCAAGAGCGCGTAATCTGGCGATCGGCCGCTTACGCAAACGGCTGTTATGGCATTATCGAGAGCGCTCCGCGACGATAGGATCGATCGATCAATAAGCACGTGCGCCGCTTGCGCGCGGCGTCAATGTCGCCAAACGGCCGTGCCGCGGCCGCGATAGCGATGGCGAACGGTTTCGGTGGATCGTTGAGATTAATTCTGCGTCGCAGTAGCGTTTTCGAGGGCACGCGCGGCGCGCGGCTGGGAGGAAGGGCGGCGCATTGGTACTGTCGCCAGTCTCGCCCCCCGTCTGTCTCGCCGCGCACGGCGCACACATCAGCTGTGCAGCCCTGGCCGCCGCCGCCGCCCGCCCCTCGCCGGCGCGCCGCACTGTGCCGGCACGGCATGCCCATATAAGGCGAGAATGCGCCTCTTTCGCTGTTTTCGGTTGTCTCGCCGAATTTCCACGGGCGCGGCGCGAAACCGGAGCGTGCGTACCGTACCCATCGTGCATATTGTGCGCGCACCGGCGCGCCGCCTCGCACAATGCAACAATTAACAATAATTTAATTAATTTAATTAGCCACGCCGGGCCGCGCGCTCTACTTGCTGCCTGGCTTCCCATTATTTCCGATTTGCTCAAAGTCGCTCGCTCCCGATGCATATATTAATTTTTACCCGCGAATTACTCCAATTGAATATTTAATTAAGCGCGACGCCGTGCCGCGCGCACTTTGGTGCAGAGCAATGTCAAGCTTATTGATCCATTATTTTATTGCATTAGCAAGCACTTCTTCTGAATCGCATTGAGTGAGTGTTTCTCTTCACAGTTCTTAGAATAGAATTCAAGGCACTAAAAGCGAATTTTATATTATATTTTCGAATTATGATTAAAATCAGATTTCGTCATAATAAAAATTACTAGATGTAATGGGATTTCTAAACTTCTTTACATTTGACACTAAAGACTCAATGACAGGGATGGAAAACGGTTTTACGAAACCGGTTAAATTAATCGGTAACCGACATATTTAAATTTAAGAGAAATGAGCAAACCGTAACTGAAATTTTAACCGAAAAACTATTTTGCGAAAAGAAAAGCTAACCGTTAACCGAAATGACCCTAAACCGGTTACAGATGTTAGCAAAATTTGAAAATTTCCATCAGTGGGCCAGCAAAAGCGACAGCTCACAGCCATACACACAGCACTGCATTAATGATCACATTTGTCATTAGAAAATCTAGTAATAAATATAATGAAGTTTGGAAATCCCATTAAATCTAGTTTATAACAGATTTTGAAGTGCGTAACTTTGTTGTAAATTTTTGATTTCACTGCTTCACAGTTCATATTCGCAAGAACTTTGATAATGTAACCAAATTAATATGTGCACAGCGCGCAGGAAAAGTAAAAAACGTTTGCGCTGTGATAAAGTTACTTGATCATAAGTACAACGGTTGCGGTTACTACTCCGCAGTGAAATTAAGCAAAATTAAACAGTTTCACTCGACGAGTGCTGGTGCTGTAAGTACGTAAATAAGTATACAAGTACAATGCGAAATGTACTGAAAGTTGTTTACACCTGAAACAGGCAATAAAGCGATTGAGGCAGGACAAATTGAGATTTCTAGTAGGTTGGATCAGGTTTGAAGCAGTTTGCAGTTTGCAAGTCACAAGATTTAACCAAAATACGTATGACTCATGCATCAATAGCAAATATTAGTCGACGTAATGATTACCAAGGATTGTTCGGATGTTTCATCGGGCGCGCTGACTCCGCAGGGGAATCGGTCGCGAATCAACACCATCGATCGATTTAGTCATATCAGCGCGCGCGCGCTGATTGACATGACTAAATCGGCCACGCTCGAACGGGTGATAGCAGATTGCCTGCGCCATATATGGGCCGATTTGCGCGCCCGAATGCCATGCCATCAATGGACGAAAATGTGCGTTATGCCAATTTGCGCCATGTGCCTGCAGCCTGCAGCCTTGCTGCGCGGCATATTTGTCATCGCCGCTGCACGGTTACCTCACAGCGCTAATTCTTCTCGTGGCTGGCTGCTGGGTGGACCTTCGCGCCGCGGCGAAGGCTGACGCATGCAAATTGGAATCGTCATCGCCGGCCGGCCGACGTGATCGCGAGTCAGCGGCTGTGCCTAATGTTTATTTATCCAAATGCATCGTGGCGATTATCGCTCATTCAGTCACTCATGGTAGGAGTTGTGATATTCGTCATCACAACAAACATCATATTCCTTCTCAAATTCCATAAGATGTATCATGCCTGGCTACTGCCACTGCTACTTGCGATTGCTACTGCTTTTTGGTAGTCCAAGACTTGGATTTCCGCTGAGTAATCGTCTCCGATGTAAACTCTAAACTAAACAACTCTAAACTCCAGACGCTGATAGATCGCTCCCGAGCTCCGAGAGAATATCGTCCCGCGAGTGTTTTATGGTTGATGACGTTTCCGGTAGAGATATACATAAACCTTCCTTCTGCAACTTCACCACAAGTGATAAGCATTATGCGCTCGATACCAACGTTCGGTTGGAATCGCTGGAATTACAAGATATATACAGACAGAGTTTACTCGCATTTCCGGTCGCCGGTTATCCACATCCAGGCATGAGCGGCGCGCATTGGAACAGCATACTGGAAGACAGACGGGCAAACATGTTTCGTCAATTTTGGGGCGAGCAGATGAACAGAGGCAACAAAATGACGTGACCCTACCCCAATGTTTGGACAAGTGGCACCGCCATCGTCCACTGGCCCGCAGCGCACGCACGCCGCGAGGGTCGCGCTTTCCCCGAATCGCCGCATCGGGATTCGTGTGGTTTTGATTCAATGAGTCACTCTGAATCACCCTCACTCCCTGCGGCGAGGGTGGCTCCAGCCCAGGGATGCGCTTTGCTAGCGTCCAGCATGCTGCGGGCGCGGATCGAACTGAGGGATGAGGGTAACCGTCGCCCGCCGCGGTTGGGCGGAGGAGACGACGTGCCAAACGCATCGAGTCGCGCTATCGATCGAGGCGTCGGCGTCGCGAGGGCGGGGAGGCGGGGGCGCCGACGTCGATACTGCATGCACCTCTTGATGTTCACTAGGTCGGCTCTCCGCTCCCACAGCTAAAACAAACAAAAAATAAATGAGAAGAAACAAAAAAGCATCAGCGCAGTTCCGCGGAATGCCGATTTCTAATGGTGCAAAGAATAGAATCGTTATGCTAATGCCGCGCCAACAATCGCCGCGGCACTGTGAATTCTCCGCGTCTCCCAGGCGAGAGCGGCGCAACTGAATCGAATTGCTCCAGATCCAGAAAAACGCCGCCGCGGCGAAAGGCGGCTGCCGCGACGCCGCCGATACGAAAATAACTGTCAGTCAAGTCAAGTTCAAGGCTTTCCTTACCAATGCGCTCCCAGCCACGCGGGCCCCGCACACACGCCGCCCGCTCGACCACTTGCACCGCATCTCGCCGCCAACCTGTTATGCGAAATAACGCCGGCCAGCCTGGGCTCTCCAGCCATGTTTACTGTTTTCAGCCGACCGATGCAAAACTGCGCTCAGGTGCATGCCGGCCGCAAACCGCCGTTTATTGCTTTCATAACATGCGACAATCGTTCGCTGTAAAATTAGGCGCCGAGCGTGCTGTTAAAAAAAAACACTAATGCAGAAATTGCGCAATGTTATGGTTTGGCAGGTCGTGAAATGTTCGAATGCGCGACAATACCAATGCATGCACTCTCGCCGGCGTTATCATCGGGTGGGTTCCGTAACGGTCCGCCGTTTGAATGCGCCGCAGCGCACACCGGCTAGCCGGGGCGCCGACCAATCGCGCGCCGGGATTCCGTTTATGCCCATATATGGTAACGTTCGACGTGCTTCCAGCGGCTCTCACACACGCGCATGGCCCCTTCCAGCCGCCCGACGCTGCCGCTCACCGTTGCCACGTCGAGGGGAGGCCGCGCGCGCGAACGCCGACGGCCGATGCAAAACATGCCGACTTGGCGCGATTTCCATGGAAAGCCATGCATGAACCGGTCAACTTTTCCGCAGCTTCCACCTGGCGCGCAAATTACAGGGCGCACGGCCGCCGCCCGCCCCTGCAGCATCTCTTGCAGATTCAAATTTCCGGGCGAGTCCATTCGGGCGGCGCCGCAACTCAACGGCATCACCGCGCGCGCGCGCGTGTTGGTGCACCTAGCGAAGAGCCGGCGTCCGCGACGCACTCGCATCGCCCATTCGTTAGTTAACCGCCTGTTGTGTGACGTGTCCTCGTGCATCTCGGCGCCACCGTACGTCCCAGCTTCTCTTTGCGCTAGTTCCGCTGACCAGACGAACCAAACGTAAGTACCTTAGGCGCTCCCTTGTCCGACTCCGCCGGCCGGGCGACCACCGGGCGCAAGGTGGTTGCACGCGCCGTCGACGCGCTATATTTAGCCACCGCCGGCCACTTGTTCAAGCGCCGACGACGGCATGCTCTCAAATGCCGGCTCCCGGCATCCGCCGGTCGGCCACCACGCCGCGATCGGATTCTAATCGCCCCGACCCCGCGCCCAAAAACGCAATCAGCGGTGCGTTCAAGCTGCATTATTCATTATGTTTGCTAATTACTCATCTGTAACGAATTCCCATTTGGAGTGTCTTCACGCCGCTCCTTATCGCGCGTAACATTGGTATTGTCCACGTCGCCATGCGCTCGTGTCGCACTTCACTTGTTTGTGAAAAAAAGAGTACGTGAACCGGTGCATAGTGGATAGTAGATATAGCATTCTTTCAATACTATGCCTCTGCAGCGATTCTAATATGACCGCTAAACAAATTTATTAATCAACATTCGAATTGGATTGAAGTGCGACAATACTAATGCGGCGCGTGTGCCGGTATGAGTCAATTGTACTATCGTGGCGATTCCGAAAAGGCGATGTTCAAGCCCATATATGGTAATATTGTGCGCTCGGCGCGCGCACCGTCTCTCGCGCGCGGAGCGCACCGCCTCGTCGCTCACATGCGCGGCGTGGCGAGACAGGGGTGGGACGCCGGCCCCTTTATATACTGTGCCCACGTCTAATTCCAGTCAGTTCAGTGTTGTCTGTCTTCTGCCAGTCGTCGTGCAGTGTATCCTCCGATATCACGGAATACTTATTTATTTTTTACTAAACTTTTACATAAACGTAAGTGAGCAACTCCAACCAAACTTATTAGCGCTAATACAGTTCAACGAAAGCGGGGAAACGAACTTGTTCGGATTTCGCGAGATTAGTGCGCTGCATCGGGGCACTTCGAATAAGAAACCGGCGTTCGGCGTGCGCGCTTTTCCGAAATCCACCGGCGTTTCGGGGTGTGGCACACCCATCTTTGAGAGCGTCCAGCGTCTACATGCCTTCTCAACATTTTGGCAATTTCACACTGCATTCAAAACTCATTTACTAGTGCACTCAGTCAAAAACAAAAGCGGTTTGTTTCAAGTAAATTTCAACTTATGCATGCATGCTCTTTTGACTTTGCGACTTTGAAAATTTGAATTTGAGTTCAATCGGCTAGCCGGTGGTTTTGCGTTGTATATAGCTACTTTCGGACGCTTTCGGATACGCCGTGCGATGACGTAGCGTGACGTAGACGCGAGTCATGAATGAATAGCTCAATGGTTTTTTTTAACCTTGGGCGGGGCTGTGCTTAAGCGCTGCTTTGGAACTGTCGCGCATGTTCCTCTTTACTTTCCAACTAATCGCGTTCAAATTCAAATCACTGGTGGTACAGCGGCGCGCAATTCTTCGCATAATTTGATTGTAGGATGTTATGTATTGTAGTGTAGCATCTCTAACAGTTTCTGTTTTTCCTTTGCTTGCAGTAATCTAACAAAATGTGTGACGAAGAAGTTGCCGCACTCGTCGTTGACAATGGATCCGGTATGTGCAAGGCCGGTTTCGCCGGCGATGACGCGCCGCGCGCCGTCTTCCCGTCGATCGTGGGCCGCCCGCGCCATCAAGGCGTGATGGTCGGCATGGGTCAGAAGGACTCCTACGTCGGCGACGAGGCCCAATCCAAGCGTGGTATCCTCACCCTGAAATACCCCATCGAGCACGGCATCGTCACCAACTGGGACGACATGGAGAAGATCTGGCATCACACCTTCTACAATGAGCTGCGTGTTGCCCCCGAGGAGCACCCAGTGCTGCTTACCGAGGCGCCCCTGAACCCCAAGGCCAATCGCGAGAAGATGACGCAGATCATGTTCGAGACCTTCAACACGCCGGCCATGTACGTTGCCATCCAGGCCGTGCTCTCGCTTTACGCTTCCGGCCGTACCACCGGTATCGTGCTGGACTCCGGCGATGGCGTCTCGCACACCGTGCCCATCTACGAAGGCTATGCCCTGCCGCACGCCATCCTGCGTCTGGACTTGGCCGGCCGTGACTTGACCGACTACCTGATGAAGATCCTCACCGAGCGCGGCTACAGCTTCACCACCACCGCCGAGCGTGAAATCGTGCGCGACATCAAGGAGAAGCTCTGCTACGTCGCCCTGGACTTCGAGCAGGAGATGGCCACCGCCGCCAGCAGCAGCTCGCTGGAGAAGAGCTACGAATTGCCCGATGGCCAGGTCATCACCATCGGCAACGAGCGCTTCCGTTGCCCGGAGGCGCTCTTCCAGCCCTCGTTCCTGGGCATGGAAGCCTGCGGCATCCACGAGACCACGTACAACTCCATCATGAAGTGCGACGTGGACATCCGTAAGGACCTGTACGCCAACACCGTCTTGTCCGGCGGCACCACCATGTACCCGGGCATCGCCGACCGCATGCAGAAGGAGATCACCGCCCTCGCCCCGTCGACCATGAAGATCAAGATCATCGCGCCGCCAGAGCGTAAATACTCCGTCTGGATCGGCGGCTCCATCCTCGCGTCGCTGAGCACCTTCCAGCAGATGTGGATCTCCAAGCAGGAGTACGATGAGTCCGGCCCATCCATCGTTCACAGGAAATGCTTCTAAGCTGCATTGTTTTAACGCGCAGAACAGAAATTTTAATTCTACACATTTATTTAATACACGATTCATATACATATGACAACAACGCGATGATTCCAAAAAAAAAATGCACATTCCAGCTGAGACACCCCAATACACCAACCGCCAACCAGCGCATTACTTTCGTTTTCAACTTCTACTGTCATCTACATTTCTCTCCCCAGCTTCCCCACCGAGCCAGAAGTTCTTTCGAAGCCAAAGCATCAACGTGTGTCCCAATCTCTCTCTTCCCCGCCCCCCCATTGCCTAATCGCTCGATCCTTCTGCTATTCCCTAGCGAAAACAAACACATGCCGCATTTATTTTGTTTTGCTTATTACGACATACACGTACACTACTATATTTATTGATTGTATTAGAATGACGAGAAGCATGGCGTCGCTAGGCTAGCGCGAGACACTGAACGTCAGCACGGCGGAACATCCAAGTCGACGACAACAGATAACAACTTTATAATAATAATTACTTAGGTTAACTTGGGATATAATAAAATATAAAAATATACTCCTGCCTTGTCTCTCAGTTACTCTCATTTAAGTGGATGCACAAAAAATCTAAGCCATTGATAATGTAACTTGCATATTGATTCACTTTTGTTATGTTCATGCATGTTTCAACATTTTGGTGTTTGACATTGTAATTCTAATAATTGCTAAAGTTTACTTTCATCGCATTTCACTATTCAAGTAGTAGATCGTGGAAGATCGAGAAAGTTGTAAACTGAAAACAACTTCGCCCACGCCAATATTCGTAAGGTAAGTTTGTTTTTCGTGCAAATGAACAGGCTTTGATTTCATCTGGTGGTGATCGAGTGAAAGGTTATGTATGTTTTGCCCGGCCTGGTCTCATTGCAAAGAAGTATGAACACTTGCTTGTGCACAGGTGCTTGTATTACACCTTTACATGCAAGGCGGTGATTAAGGAATCGATTCGTTTTCTGGGGTTATGAGAGACGAGTCGCTGCGCTATCGCTATGTTGGCGTTCTACACCTACACTTTAGCGTTTACGACGACCGTGGTAATGGGGTTGAAAAGCGAAGTCGAACTTCATCGATTACCATATAAACTCGAAATTGCTTTTACTTTTATGATTCACCTTCAAACATGCGCAGATTGGAAATATGTACATAAGTATGTATGTACTTACAAAATATGCCCATGTATGTCTTTCACGCTGCGCTTTTTGAAGTGAAACACTTCTTTCGCGGCGCCTAGCCATGAGATTGATTTCATATTTTCAGATGGAACGTGTAACAGTAACGTTACGCAGCCAATGCGCAAGCGCGCACTTGGCGTAGAGCCGAACAAACAACCAGCTAAGTGCAAGTGAGGCGCGATGGAACAACCACATATCTGTTGTGTGTTTCACTTCTACCGCACGGTCAAATGCCCGAACATTTTTTATTTGAAGTTTAGTTGTGCTAAAATTTAGGCAAGTAAACACTTTTGAATAAAAGCGCACCGTGTGGGTTTTCCAATTAATATGTTTAATTACTATGCTCCAAGAAGTCGCGTCATGAAAATGTGGTGAGTAGAATGCTCCAGAGCATTTGGACACATTTAACTCCAAATCGAAAAGCTTATCACTTTAAGAGGAAAATTTAAACTACAGAATCTCTATTGAAAGAATATAGTATATTTATATCATTGGATACAATTAATGGATCGATTTTGCAACTTTTCTGTTAATGGTAACGTTATATTATGTTTTGATAAACCTGTTGAGAGAGTGAGATACGCGCATTAGTTATCAAGCTCTACGTCTTCACACCATTCTTCTTTCCATTGTTCGTGCGCGCAAATAAATGTTCAGATAACAGCGTCGAAAACGTCAATATTAAAATCAAGTCGCTTCTGATATATTTGTAATATTAAATAAGGTATTCATTTCCCACTCTCTCAACAGTCCTGCTTCTCCTTCTTCTTATGGTTTCCCTTCTATCGGAGATTGGAAATAATCAACATCACATTTACTTTATCAATTGCCTTCCTACAAAGGGCAGCATATGTGCAGCAAACCAACCTCTCAGGTTACACAGCCAAAAAAAAACTTTCTTCTCCCAACCGACCTTTCCTTGATCTTATTGAGTGCTCCTATCTTAATATAATAACATTTTAGCATCAACAGAAAAGGTACAGAATCGACCTATAAGTGAGAATGCAGGGCGAGGAGTAAATAAGGATTTAAATGTTTCTTCAGCTTCTCGAATTAGCACCCGCTATTAAACAATAGTGACATTTATTAACTACGAATACAAATTACCAATCAACGATATCCTCTACTAAATCGCCAGCATCGTCCTCGAGAGCTGGTTTGCCGGGTACGAATGCCGCACGACTCTTCGTCTTAGCGCCGGCTCGCTTGCCACGCTTGGGCCGCTGCGCTTCGCTCTCGGCGTCGTCGTCCTCGCTGTCGCTGGGGAAGAGCACCACCTTGCCGCTGGAGTCCACGTTCTTCCTAGGCGCGGCGGCGCCCTTCGCCTTCTTGTACAGCACCGGCAGGTTGTAGTCGCCTACCTCCTCGTTGTTGGTCGCCTGCTTGCTGCGCTTGATGCTGCGCACCTTGCACCAGCTGTCGAAGAAGCCGCTCAGCGGCGTGCCGCGATTTTTGATCTGCGCCTCGAAGCCCTCGATCTTCTTCGTCTCGCCCAGGCCGCACGTGAGCTTGGCGCGCTCGGTCTCGATATGCGCGACATTGGCGTCGACCTTCTCCAGCAGCTGCTGCAGTTTGCGCTGGTACTTCGCCACCGAGCACTTCTTGAGGAAGAGCTTAATCTGGCACTTGGCGAAGAGGGCCAGGTCGGGGAAGGCGATGCTGTGCGAATGCGCCGCTAGGTATTCGAGCAGGCAATCGTAGAGCGAGTCGATGATCGCATCTTTAAAGCCGTTCTCGGACATTTGCGACTTGCCCATGCGCAGCGCGGTGGTGAATGATAGTGGCTTCATTGAGACCTTCGCGTGCTTCTTGTTGAAGTCGAATGTCGTCAGGATCTGGAATAATAGTTTTGGTTTAAGCTCAAAATACACTCATAATCTAGTCTAGAATCTAAATTCCTTGTAGCCATCTAGCGGCAATTTGCAAACAAATTTGAAAACAAAACTTTTCAGTTGTTTCCAGCAAGTCGCAGTTAAGAAAATATAGTTTGATTTTTGTCTATAATCAAGACCGAGAAAACAAGAACCGAAACAAAAAAGCAGTTGGTTTGAGAAACTAACGAGGAAACTAAAACTTACCTCAGTAAGGAATGGTAGAACAGGTATGAATACGCCGGTATCCCGGCTGAGATCCATGAGGACCTGCACCAGGTGGAAGCGCAGCGGAAAGTACGCCGCCGTCGGCACCAGCTTCAGCGTGCCGAGGCACACCTGCACGAACGGATAGATCAGACCCTGCACCTGCGGCTTGCTGCCGGCCTGGCCCAGGAAGTTCCCCCAGAGCTTGCAGCTGTTAACGAACTGCCAGTTGTAGACGATGTGCACGTTCTCCTTCTTGTTATCCACGATGGCGTTGCGCAGATTAATCGCCAGCTGGCGCACGTAGAGGAAGACGTGCTGATAAGCGGCAGCCGCGTCCAGCGCGTAAATCTCCACCAGCGAGCGCCGCATAAAGTTGATGCTGGGCAGCGTGTTCACGCTGACGAACTTGGCGTTCTTCACGTAGGTGATGTACATCGTCTTCAAGACGTAGTCGAGCATCGTCTCGCGCTGCAGATTTACCAGGCGCAGAATACAGAGGAAAGCGACCACGCGCACCGACTCCTCGCTGGCGCTGCCCCAGAGCACGATCAGCTTCTTGATGATGGCCTTGCCGCTGGTTGGGAACGAGGTGAGGATGGGCGTCATGTAATGCAGATGTTTCAGCAGCACGTTGAGAATGTTGCCGCTAGTGACGTTGCTGAGCAGCGCGTGCAGATCGGTGAAGTACTGCTTCATGGCGCTTTTGATCTTCGTGAAGCGCTTGCTCTTGTGCGCCTGCTGGCCCTTCTTCAGCTGCAGGAAACTGCGCACAGCGGGGCCCAGATACAGCACGCACAGCTGCACCACGCTGTTGAAGACGGCCGAGTCCTTGATGACGTACGCGCCGTTGGAATCCGCCTCCGGCGAGATGGTGCGCAGCGTGGCGTTGAATGCATTTGTGACTTGCACAATTGTCTTGTTGGATTTCTGAACTGTTTGCAACTCCTGCTGCCATGCTTTTATCATCTTCAGTGAGAGATGTCTGTTAGCCTTTGCCTCACCATCCTGTGCTTCATCATCAAAGTCACTCTCATCACTTGCAACCTCCAATGTTGCAGCAGGAATGTGTGTATTACCATGTTCTGTTTCCTCCTCGGAGTCTTCAGAGTCTGAGACATTAAACTGTAACAGTTTCTTGTCATTTTCCTGGAGAAATTTATAAAACTCTGGGTCAGTGTTCTTCAGACGTTCTAAAGCAGCTTTATGGTCATGCACATCATCCCCTGATGAGCCTTCATTTTCTTCTTCCTCTGACAAGTCTCCATTTTCTTCTTCCTCTTCCAAGTCCCCATTTTCTTCATCCTCTTGCTCACATTCATCTTCCTCTGCAGATTCATCACTGTCTTCCTCTGCAGCTGAGCCATCTGTATCTTCCTCATCCTCTGACAACTCTTGGTCTTCAACAGATTCATCCTTAGCATCTAGTTCAGTACCTATGTCATCATCATTTTCATCCTCTAGTGCACTGCTGTCATTCTCATCGTCAATGCTGTCTGTGACACCATCATCTTCATCTTCTTCCTCAAGCTTCTAAAACATAAAACATCGAATATATTATGTTACTTGAAAAGTCTCAGTTCAAACATTGAAAAATAAAAATAGGTTTGCTTACTTTCTGACTTAGCTTCTTCATCTGTTTCATATTCTTTGCGAGTCGTGCCTGTGGTAGGACGCTGACCTTCCCTTTTTTCAAAGGTTTAAGCTTTGGCTTCTGCATGGCTGCAATGTTGTTGGTTTTTCTCGCAACTTTGCCCATTTTCCACGTGTTTCTCCAACTGATCTCGAGATGCACCAGCACACGTGCGCGCGACTCGTTTGTTATTTCAGGTTAAGTTCAACCGAGTGAAGTTAGCATCACACTGGTTCCCTCACCACAAAAAAGTTCTGGAACACAAGCACAAGCCCAGTCTGATTTAAACACATGTAAAACTAGCCGACTTTGATGCGAATGAGAGAGTCTTTGGTATGAGATAGTCTGTGAAACGTTATAGCGATGGTTATAGTTTTACGCTGAATTCTTTAAATGATCTGAAAATAAGCTAACGTGTATGTAATATGGTAGGAGAAAAATATTCAGAAAACATGTGTGCATTTCAATATAATTTACTTGGTATTGTTTGGTGACACTCACAGTTCCAATACATATCAGCGCCAATACGTGGCTTACTCCTATACACTTACAAATGCTTGCGCAAATCCAGCGTGAATTAATTCTGAGATTAATAAAGAGCAATAAAACAGTTGAGATACATTAAAAATTGTAGTATATCTTCAAAGAGTGCGAAGGTGATTAATATGTATTGACGCATGGTGGCACGTTAGGCCCGAATGGCATACTAAACTTTAAACTGCTATTACTTATCTTTCACAATACTTGATCCGCACCTCTTTTTATTCCTTCGTTTTATCATCGTCCAGGTACAGTCTCCTTTCAATTTTGCCCTCGCCATCATAATCGCTCTTTTCTCTTCCATGTCAGCTCGACAACCACTTTATGCCCTGCCCGCCCCATGTCCCGCACTCTCCTGGCTGTCACTTTCACCCCCATCCTTTCCCAGACCTGTGTAACGGGACTTTTATGCAGGTTGTGAACGGAGTTGCTATATAAGGCACAAGGTAAGAACGTGCGCAGGGAGAACGTGGTTGCCCGACAACATAAAATATGTGTAATCGATTAACACCCGTTTCTTCTGCAAAGTAAAAAGGTACTTACCTAATTACGACAACAGCAACAGCCCGACGATGGTGGACACGAACATCGGGGGTAGCGGTCTGCAATGGTCGTAGAGGTGGTCGAAGAATGCATGGGGTTTAAGACTCGACAATGATAAATTTATTGACTTAATGAAGGAACTTCTCTTCTTGAGAGTCGGGAATTTTGTACAACACTTGTAACTTAAATCTCGAATTCTTACTGATAACTTTAAACACGTCTGAACTTCTTGAAAGCAAAAACGAGGGTAAAATCTTAGATTGAATAATTCTAAACTCTAAAGGCTCAGAGGCTTTCTAACTAAGTCCCAATTAGAGGGGACTTCCAATTGGAATGAGCTGGGAGGCGAAGGCGATGCCCTGAGCCAATCAGCCCTTATCCTTCGGCCGAGCTCCGAGGGAAGGGTCCGGGAGCGAGGCATGCGTGGAGAAACTGCATGCATTGTTTTTTTTTGTTATTAGGATGCAGGCGGTTTGCGACATGTTTTGTTTAATGAGGAATTCTTGGGAATATAGCATGCTGTCGATGGTTGTTATTTCTTGTAATGTATAGTGGGACAATGCCGCCGAGGCGGCCTTCTTTGGCCTCTGGGTCGAGCAAAACATGTTTCGTGTTCCCTACATGACTTTTGCGCGGCACATTTGGTGGCCCCGGATGCTCTGTTTTATGGCTTACATGTGTTCCTATCCTCGAAGAAAAGCATACCTGACTGGTTTGCATCTAGTAAAAAAAAATCTATAAAATACTTTCGACTTATGGAGCGTTTATCTCTCAAAATTAGTGGTAGAATTAGTGTTAGTGTTAATTTAGTGTTTGCGTTAGTCTTAGAA
>JAODGB020040931.1:0-17974 GCA_027574905.2 Earota dentata
CTCGCTTGCCAGGCGATGCCAATGGGAAACGGCTACCGATTGGATACCGCTTGGGTGTTCGGTTTGGGTTCATTTTTCTTACGAATTTATCAGTTTATTCGCTGAATATCATCGATATTCAAGTTTGATGTTTACTCAGAGTACTTTTGCAAAAAAAAAAAAACTTTGATTGAACCATTTTTGATGTGTTGTGACTTGTAGTATAAAGTGTATTCCAATCATTCCGCCCTAATATACTCAATTCTTTGGCTGATTATAATAAATTAAATTCAAAACTTCAACATGTGATTCTGGATGTAATTTTTAAATCCATTTTGCAAATATTTGTTTTGCAACACATACTGTTTTCAAAACAACACATGCGTCGTCATATACATAGGTTCAGCTATAACGATTCTTGAATGTAATCTAAAAATTGAGTAATGTCTGCAAAAACACCCGGTCGTCCAGCCTGTGCACATCCGTAGCCCCAAGATACCACTCCAATCACTGTCTTCTTGTACACCAAAGGACCCCCCGAATCACCCTAAAACAAAAATTCGAATAAACATCTTATATATGTACTACACTGATGTGATGCCTTGCATCAAACTTACTTGACAAGTATCTTTACCACCTTCTAGGTACCCGGCACACAGCATTCGTTCATTGACCATCTCATTTGGATATGAATTGACGCAAGTCTGCTGCTCAAGTACAGGTAATTGTACTGCATATAACAGCGTCGATATTCCACCCGTTGATGTTGTTTTTCCCCATCCAGCGGCACTAGCCACTGAACCAGTCGGCGCTCTTTCAGTTGGCAACTCCACTGGTTTCACTCTACCATTAAACTTCAGCTTTGATTTCAGCTTCAATACGGCGATGTCATAGTCGGAAGTCTTGCTATTGTACTTGGGATGGTCATGGATTGAATACACACCAATAGTTTGTCCATTCTCATACAACTTGGTTGAACCAGCCTGGATTTTCAAGAACCATCGCATTGGAATGTGCTTTGCTAACTTCAAGCAATGAGCGGCTGTAAGTATGGTGACTTCGTCCAAAATGGCTCCTCCGCACATGTGACTGCCCCAAACTTGAAGAGATACCATGTAAGGATAATCATCAATAAACGATAAGCTCCCATTGATGATTTTCGTTTCGTATTCTTCTAGAGATGCATTCGCAGCACCAAACAAAAGTAACGTAATGAAAAACATCCTTTTTAAATAATATATAAACATATGTTGTAAAATACGTATCCAAAGTAGAACGTGTAGTATCACCAACGAACTTGGTTCGTTTGTGGTCGGCATTATCTATTTTGAGAAATTGTATGCATTGGTACGTCGAGTCTATCAGGACACGTGCATAATTATGTGATAACGCTTAATTAGACAATTTTTAATTATATTCGTTGGCATAAGTTCTGTAAACTAGCAGTTAATTTTTTTTTTTTGCTGTAAAACGGTCTCGAACATCACTTCTGTACCCTTATAATAATTGATAACAATAGAATAACATATTCAACTATGTTAATATTTATTTGTTTGGTAAGTAACTGTTAGATAGGCTAAAGTTTTATTGCCCACATTGCTTGATTGACAAAGGAAATATTTGGCAAATAATAGGCAGATTTTTAAATGAAGTGTACGTTACATAGTGACATGTGTAATGTACTATGAAGAAACTTTAAACTATGAATAGGAAATTGGTATTTTACAAATATAGCTAGCAATAATAAGCCAAAAATGGAAACATTATTTATGTGCTAATAAACTACAATAATTGTAGGATTCTTGGGCACCATGCCAATTTGCCATTCTTCCTCAAATAATATATGTTACCGCTAATATATAGAATACGTTATTCAATCAAATAAAATCAAAATTAACCATAACCGGACAAGTCAATAAAGGGAAAGAACAGACAGATAATCATACCGACCGATTGTAATTTCATTACCACTCCATTGTAACAAACGCTGGTGCTGCTGATTACGGTCCGTTCTTATACTGCACACAGTTTAATAATTTAACTAGTTATTCTATAGGCTACTTATTGCACTCAAGTATAAAATGCTATAGAGATCTGAAGAACGAACCCCTAAGCATTGGTCACATTGGGTAAAATATCATTAATATATAACAATAGAGTATGTTTACAAAGCAAGTTTTGTAATTTGTATTTTTTATAGTCCCAAATTTGATGTTAGTTATCCTTCTGTTTGTTTCATACTTTCTTTGGTGCATCATATCATACAACTACAGAATAACTAGCCATTATTGAGCATACCTATAGCTAATGCATACTACGCGATTATGTTATGCGATAACTGGTTGATTTAACCGAATAAAGCTATTCCATACTTTAGCGGTGACATAAATAACGCAAGGGATTGAATAGAATGAGCTGAACCAGGTTTTACACCGAATTGCCTGACTAAACATTTAAACATTAGTCTATTTGTACCTATATTTATATCATCAGCGTGAAGCATAATTCGGCATAAAAACACAAGTTCAATTTTGAAACTTTTAGAAAGAAGTCTAGCAGTTCAATCGGTGTTCACTGGTTATGGTGGTATTTTCCTATAATAAAAATATACAGCTGCATTTTTTACTAATTTTTATTTATTCATTTATTTTTATTTATTATTAAAAACAGATTTTCAACTTATTATTGTTTAATTTATCTTTTAATTTAATGTAGTTTCGTTACTATAATAATGAAAATGAAAGAAACCGGCGACTGAATTTAAACAATATGCGTGTCTCTTTGCGTAACAATAGAAAACATCGGTTACTCTTTTGCCTCATGCTGTTCCTCGTCCTGCACTCTTGCTTACAAAAATTATACAATACATACAGGCGTTTATATATATTTTGTCACTTCGTATCAATTTCATTTCTTCAGAGATATGCAAAAATAAGTAATGTTTTTCATCTGTGTGTGTGTGTGTTGTTACCGTCGATAATTCGAACCCGTTTAAGAATATATGTAAACGTTTTTATCAATTAAAATAAGTGTACGAGCTATAAGTCGTTTCTAAGAGCGCCGGCGCGTCCGTTTTCGCTCCGTCCGCGTCCCGAATAAAGCGATTTGCACCGCTAACTCGCCCTAAGTGGTAGGTAGCCTGAGAAAGAAACAAATCTCCAACGAACGAATAACGCATGTCGATGCAGGAAAAATTATGAAATTTTGTTCGCAGATGCTTTCTCGAAAAAGAAGTAAGTGTGCTCGGAACGAATGTCGTCTCTTAGCATTTTGTTGGAATCTTAGAAATAATTTTTACATATGCTTCGTCGCTTCGCCTTGCTCGCTTTGTTTAGTGTTTAGTTGTAAAATAAAAAAAAACGAAAATTATGGATAATAGTAGTTATAAAAAATAGCATTAAGTTATACATAAGAAACGAACGAAAAAACATCGGTTTTTCTCTTAAGAACAAAAATAATAATAGAGAACAAAATAAAATATTGATTATAATACACACATTGTTTTTTTGTTTCGTTTTTTCATCCAAAAAGTGTTAGCGTTATATTATATGGCTGACTGAACGTTTTGCACACTTCGCGCAACGCGACCAAGCGTCGCGCTTTCCAATTAATAAGTTAATTTACAACTCTCTCGCCTGCCTCGCGCATCTCATCCCTCGCTTAACTTATTACATTACGATTCCCCCTCGGTGCGTTCGTTTTATAAGTTTCGTTTCGACTTTTCGGCGAAAGTCTCATCACAAAATCAATGAAGGAATGGAACGAAACGTCGCCAGGGCCATAATATAATATAATAATAAACTTTTCTTCGCTTTTTTAATTATTATTATTCTTAAATCCTTATCAGTAATAATATTTACTTAAATCCTTAGTAATTTATTTTCCTTATATTCATCGATAATACGATTAAAAGTGGCTAAGTATGTTGTGTTTTACTGCAATATTCTTTTTTCTGCTTTCTGCTTATAATCCATTGTTTAATTATACTTTAATGAGAGAATTGCGATGTGCACGCTTCCTTCCATCCTGGTCGCTGCGCTGGTTACAACAGTCATACTAAATGTTTATACCTATTTACTCTTCGTCTAAAACCTCCCTTCCAAATAAAAGATACCTTCCATCTGTTGTTGAGATGTTCAGTGAACAGTGAGTTGGTTTAGCCAGCTAGCCACCATGTTGTTCGAAGCGGCACCGTAAGCACGGCTTCGTACACCACAATCGCTATGGTATGAACAGTCTTTTGTGAGTTTTGGTTTGCATTATTTTGTTATTCTTTGTTGGTGTGTACTTCACTCATCAGACAAGAAAATTTACAATGACACAACATTAGTCATTCGAGAGAATCATTCATCACACAGTCAATCGCTTCTTCCCACAGTTTAGTTCTTCTGCAATTTCATCTTGTTTACTTGCTTTGTTTAAATGTTTAGTCCTTACTTAAATACTTAATATATTTATATTTTTTTCTTACTTTTATATGCATCAGAAAGTGTGTTGCTTTTTCCTCAGTATCGGTATATAATTGTTCAGCGACGCGATGGCGAGAACACAACACTGCTTACTTTTTCTTGTTTACCTTTTGGTTGTAGTGAGAAACTGCTTAATATGTTAAAATTACTTCTGTAGCTCTATATGTACACCATCGGAGAGGAGTAAATGAAAGGCGATGCGAGAGGTGGTTCTGTTGTGTGGATGTTCTGCTAATGCAATGAGTGTCGTTTTGCATATCGAATGCTTTTTATCGACTGTTTGAATTTTTGACGTTCTTAGAATTCGCGGTGTCGTTTCGAATGTGTGGATGACTTAGACGCTTTTCGCTTCCTGTTCTCTGCGTTTAAAAAATGTGTAAGTTTTGCTTTACTTCTTTTTTCCTTTCATCTAATATTAATGTTTTCAAATTTGTTTTTCTTTAACGATTATTTTTTGTTTTAAATAATTTTGTACGAATTATTTAGTCGTCTTCGTCCTCATCAGCATCATCCTCTTCCTCTTCGTCCTCCTCGGGCTCAGGTACGGGAGGGGGGGCCACTTGCATCAGCGGATTGTTCTTTTTTTTATACGCAGTCATTTCCTATGCGGAAGACAAAAAATTAATAACGTGTACATCAACTAGCGGACCGTAATCCAACTGTTTTTTTAAGCATTAATTAAGCAATTTGAATTTAATTGTCGCATTTTACGACTTAATTGAGCATTATTTCTGCGCGCCGTTTGAAACATTTAACTTACTTTTTCATAGCGAGCTTTGTCCTTCTCAGCAATCTGTTCGTATTTTGATTTAGCCTCAGGATCGGCGTCCGACCACCTTCTGCCGAGTTCCTTAGCGATGTCGCCGACACCGTATTCAGGGTTGGCACCCTTCACTTTAGCCCTCTCGTCGTGGCAGAACCAGAAGAACGCAGACCTGCCAACGCAAATTAATAATTTTAGCATAAAAATTAAAACACAGTCCCCGATGAGAATAGTGTCATCTAGCTCGAAGCAACACGAGAAACAATAACAAAGTTTATTGCTCGCGCCTTATATTTCGTGTTCGAGATTTAATTAAGTTAATTAACTCACGAAAGCCGACGAGCACACGGCTCGCCGTGCTGCGAGCAAATAAATTGATTAAAACTCGATTTCAATCTAGCACAGTATTATGACCAAAGAAACCAATAAAAGTTTAATGATCGATCAAGCTGTGCCATCCGCCATGTGAGGAGTGCGCCAGCGCTCGCATGCAATGAAGATGAACGCGTCGCACAAAATGGCTTTCCCCTTTAAAACGCATTCTAGCGGTGGTTACATTCCGCGCGATTCGACAGCGACGCTTTAAAACGCATCGCGACTTTAATTCGAAAAATCAATATCGCGTATCAATGTCATTGCTGCCTGTTTGTTGCGTATGCAACTCAACTTTTGGCGAGCAACTCTGTCGACCCACAGACGAATGCGTGACGCAAACCATGACACAGAGTAGGCGACAAAAATTGTAACTTACAATGAGCGTTTTGGTGCATTGGGATCCTTGATTTGCTTCCGCTTCTTGCCTCGCGTCTTCTCGCCCTTGGGCGGCACATAGTTCTGCATCTCAGCGTCGTAACGCTTCTTATCGTTCTCAGCCATCTCGTGGAAACGCTTCTTCTCCTTGTCGGACATGGTCTGAAAGGAAAATACAACATTTTAAAGAAAAACCTCGCAACACATTTTCTAAAATTGTAACCGAGTTTCGTATTCTACTTTATTTTTCTCAAATGAAAATCACATTCTTGGGCATGGGTAAAAAAACTAAGAAGTCGATGGAATTTTAATTAGTTAAAGGCGCTTTGAGGCCGAACGAAAGAGTTAATTTTTTTCAACATTCGTCCGTTTTTAATTATAATTCGGCACATAACACGCGGCGCGGCCACTTAATTAACCGAAAATGATTATAGAACCGAGACGCTCAAATTTCATTGCCCCTTTTTACATTTTCAGAAGTAAATTAAATTTTGACATTACGATATTCTACGCCGACAGCATGAAAACTATTGAAAATTGCGAGGGCCAATATTAAAAAATGGTGGCCTAAGACTAGCCCAAAACCGAGCAAAATTTTCGAAGTTGCGGGCCTTGTGGGGAAACAGGGTATTTCAGAAAATGAAAAACACCGGCGCAAAGTTTTAATGTGTAGCGATCAATGAATTTCGTGCATGTAATTTTCTTCGTCTCTCCCTGCGCCCGCGCCTTCTCCCTACGCTCGTTTTTCCGCGCTCGGCGGCGCGTTCGTCCCGGCGAAACGGGAACGCATTGCCATCGACGTGTTCGCCCCGGCGGCAAACACCCCTCGCACCGCACCCGCGTCCCGCCGTCGGAGCCGCCACCCCTCCTCGCCGCCCACCCCCACACCGCGCTTCCTCCACCGCTCTCGGCGCCCGCTTCCACTTTCCGCTCTCGCTGCGAGAGGGGGTGTCGGCGGCGGTGCGCCGGGGTGTTGGGGGAGGAAGGGGGAGGCGAAGCGGGCGGCTTAATATAAATTCGTCCCGTCCGCTCGCTCGCCTCGTCTCACCACCGCTAGCGCTCCCTGTTCCGCCAGCCGAGGGGTTAAATGAAAGGGTTTTCGCATTTCTTGTTTCTCTCTTCGAGCGACGGCGTCTCGCTCTCTGGCGGTGGTGGCGTCGGTGGCGGCGGCGGCAGCGGCGCTCGAACGTACCCCTCCGACTGGCAGCCGTGCACGTTCCGTTCGGCGTGCATTGATTTTCATAAAGTAAAAAGGGGCGCGCGTGCGTCGGGAGAAAATATATAACGAAGTAATCTACTAAATACTCGGGACGGCGGGGCGAGGGGAATGCGAAGCGCTCCTTTTTATCGCCCGCACACCACCAGCCCCGACGCTGGCGTAGCCGCCCCTAGTTTCAAATATTTTTGGGCAAATTTATTAGTTTTGTTCGTGCCTCGCCGACGCACTCCCCCTTCGTAGCCTCGCGCGGCTCGATATTGCCGCGTATAAATAACAAAGTTGCAGCGCAAGCAATTTCAATTTTACAACAATCTAAAGCGCGAAAAATTGGAAAGAAAAAAGCAAAGCAACAAAATCGCATCAAAATGGGAAAATATTCAATCTGATTATGAAACAAAAGGAAGGCCATAAGTTGCGAATTCAGCCCGAGGCGTCCGACCCGTCGACGAAATAAAATTATGAATGAAAAGACAAACACGAAACAAAAAACAAAGGGCGCATTGTTTTCTTTTAATTGAGAGCACTTTGCAGCCGTGGCGTTCTCGCCATGCGGCAGCTGCGAAGAGGCAAGAAGCAGCGAGACGCAAGCTGCGCGCTGCTGGCAGCAGTTCGGTGAGCCCAGGTACGAGAAAAAGATATCTTCGGCCGGCCGCGCGGCTGCCTCTACCTGGCTAGGCACAACTACATTTTTTTTATTGTTTCTGGTACGGCAACATTGCGGCAGTTCGTATACCTGCGCTCGCCAGAAAACCTGTTTGCCTTCGCGGACCAGATCCCGCGCCCGCCGAAAAGCGGCAGCCGCCGCGGCAGCAGCACACAACCGGCTTGAAACAAACGGCGCGAACGAACCGCTCGGCGCGTTCGTTAAGCCAGCAGCAGCGCGCGTTCAGCGAGAGGGCACGCAATGGCGGGGTACGATGACGCCGAGGAGCGAGAACGACGACGCCTGCCTCTGCCTCGCGCAGCGCCTCTCGTAGCTCCCAAGAGCAGGCAAACACGAAACGGAAAAAATAACGCGGCGCGTTCTAAAATTACACCGAAACCTTCCTACTGGTTAGCGGCGTGCGTATTCACGCAGCCAGCCAGCAAGGCTTTGCCGATTGCCTCTCTCGTGCGCCTCGGAATGTACGCCAACTAATGCCCGGCATTCGCTTCCTCAAAAATTCTCTTCATGACACAGCATACGCTTGGGCGCGCGCGTACATAACACGGGGGGCCATTAGGTAGCTATTACGGATGCGCGCCTGCCGCGGCGGCATATCGTTTGATTGCAATGTAAACACGTCGTCGAGATGTCTGGCCCGACCACATGCGTGTTGTGATTGAGACGTGAGTGCGGAATCCCCGCATTTCGATTCAATTCATACAATTCATACAATGGACATGGTGGTGCTTCTTACCTTCCATCTCTCTGCGCACTTCTTGGAGAACTCGGCGAAGACGACATTCTCCTCGGGGTGTTTCTTCTTGTGCTCCTCGCGACATGTCTGGACGAAGAAGGCGTAGGCGGTCATGCGGCCCCTCGGCCTCGCGTCGGCTCCCTTTCCTCGCGGCATTCTACCTTTGTGCGTCGGTGCGGGTGGATGATGCACCTGATGGTGGTTCTGCTGATGCAGCTGCTGGCTCTGCTGATGGTTCTGGTGCTGCTGCTGCTGTCGATGCGCGTCGACGGCTTGCCTGTGCAATTCGTGAGCCTCTAATTGTTGTCTATGGTGTTCGGCTAGTTGCTGATGATGCCTTTGCTGAGCTTCAAAATTCGCTTGCGCTTGTGACTGAAACAGAAATCAACAAAATAAGATCAACTGCGACAAATGCCACTGAAAAAACAACAACTCGACGATTGTCCCAAAATGAGATAATCAGATTTTGATTGCATGAACGCAATGAAAATGTTTTCAGTGATGTTGGCGCCAAGTGCAAGGCTTTTCTCGCGTTATAATTGCATAGAATGTCGCATACTCGCATCATTTCGTAGAAATTCCAATAAGCCATGGCGGCGCGTTGTGGATCGAAAATTTAATCGCGCGCCGTGCGTCCCTCCCGCGCGGCCCACGCTCGCGCCGCACTGTTCCGCGGCGGTGTTGGCGTGCCGCGATCGCGTCTCTTTCGCCCGCGCCGTCCGTCCCTCTTCCGCGGTGCGACCGACGCGCCGACGACGCAACCACGATCGACCCGACCGATTAAAACCGACGACGGCGGAGTCTTACGCCGCCTGCACGCACACACCACCAACCGCCCGGCTCAGCCGAACCAAACAGCAGCGGCCCAAAACGCACCGAGCGATGGGTATAAATTTTTAAAAAATAGTTTAATGAAACTAGTTTTTCCGTCGTTTGTCGCCTTTCTCTTCTGAAGACCACCCTCTCCTAGGTCGAAATCTATGCGGAATAATTATGTTTACGGGAGGCTGCGTTTTTAAACCACGCCGCACCCAGAGAGCGGCCGCGCCAGTCGTGCCGTTCGAGCAGCCAAACACCAGACACACCGACACGCGAAACGCACGCACACAGCGAAAGCCCAGCGGGGCACGACAAACGAACCGTGCGTCCGTCCGAGACCAACCAACCCGAACCGACCAACCGACCGACCGAGAGCACCGCGCGAAGCGGACAACAGCCGGCCTCACGCACACTCACATATACAACACCGACCGACCACCTGTCTTGACCTCCAGCGAGTCGAGCAGATAATGACCCTACCTACTACCCGGTGTTCGGCCGTTCCGACCACGGAGCCCAAACGAAAAGTACTACAAAGAAGAGCAACCACCACCGAAAGCTGCTTATATTCACAAACCGAAAAAGAACTCGTGAAGCAAATTGAATTTGTAGAACGCGTTATCACAATGCGAGATAAACTAAACTACAACAAAACCATGCCAGTGAAAGCATGGGTCATCTCGGCAGTTAAGTTGGCTTCTAACGAAAAAGCATCACGATGAGATGGCAACTGAAAACTATTGCAAAATCGCATGTTATCGAGTGATGTTAGGACGTTATCGCCACCGCCGAGGATATTCGCTCATCGGTTTCATGCGACACGCGTGCTCGACGCTTCGGTGGTTAGCGCCGGTCGCGCTTGGCTTGGCAGACTTCGCGAAGAAACAAAAACAACGGAACAACAGAACAACGGATATTTTGTGTTGGTTTTGTCTGTCTTCGCCGCCGCCACGGCTGCTGCCACCAGATGGGGGCGCGTTCTAATTAAAACAAAATAACGCCGACGTGCGAGGGGCGCCGCGACTCCCCAGCTTAATTAATTTTGAATTAGGGCGCGAGCGCCGCACTAACATGCACACACACATACGCAGCGGCGCGGTGTGTATGTTCGGCGGGGGCGGCGCGTTCTCCCCCGCACAGCATCCAACGCCAGAGATTCGCGTAACATGGCGCTAGCAGAATATTTACTCAAAACTTGCGCGGCGAAGGCACGAACGCACCCGCGCTCTCGTACCAACACACGCCGCTAGCGAGTAGTGGTGGTGTGTTCGCCTGCGTGTGCGTGCGAGAAGCGATCGAATTCGTGCACACGGACACAAACAGCGGCGGCCGGGTGTGCGTGAGCACCAACACCGACGGCCGTGCGCGGTTCGTTTCTCGGCGCTCTGGGCTTCTTTGTGTGTGCGGCTCGGCGTATGTTTATTGGCGTCGTATCGGTACCGTCGATCGTGCACACGTACCCGCCACCGCTCTCTCTGCCACCGTCGACGACGACGACGCGGCGAACCGAACCGAACGAACACCCCGCGAACGCCCGAAGATTAAAAATATAATTTCGTTATTAGTATGCGCGCCGCGACGACTACGACGCTGCGTGCCCCTATCGCCAGGCGAGGCCGGGCTGCGAATACGCGCGCCGCGACGCAGATACGCGACGCCGCCGTCGGCGACGCAAAATGCCGCGGCGCGCCGCGCGCACGGAAATGCAATATGTCAGCAAGCGCGCGCGGCGCGACCGGCCGAACTCGCAGCCCGAACAAATCAAAACAAAACATTACACCGATCGCACACCACAATAACATAACATATGCGATGTGCCGACACAAAAATAAGAATTAAAGTTTGAATGTAGTAGATTGCATGTTGTTTGAGTACGTACCACTGGAGGGGGAGTATGTACAGATTGCATGGTTTGCATATTAGGGGGTATGTTATTCTGCAGATTGTTCTGTCCGTTATTTTGCATATTGTTACTTTGCATTGAATTGTCCATTGCACTAGGATACGATGTCCACCATTGCGCGGCAGGCGCGGGCGCGTTCATCGCCGGATTGCCACCGGCCATGCCGCCACCGAGCCGGTAATCGTAGCCGCGAATGCCGGCGGCACCGACGGGGCTCGTGGAAGACACATTGGATATCGTCGTCGCCGGATTCTGGAAGCTGCTGGCCATCTTGTACGAAAAGATTTGCTCCTGCTGCGTGGGCCCCGCCTGCGTGCCGACGGGGTGACCCTGCGCTTGCGGCGGAGGCGGCTGCGGCATGCCCTGAGACTGCATCATTTGATGGTGCTGCAGCGTCTGCTGGTCGGCGGCGACCGCACCAGGCCACCACATGCCATCCTCGCGCGCGCCCCAGTTGGCCCGGTGATGGTCCGACATGGTGGAGGCGGCGGCGATGGCGCTTGCAGCTGCTGGACGCGCTTAGCGCTTAGTGGCGCGGAGGGGGCGAGAGCGCGTGCGGCTGTCGCGTGGAGGTGGTGGAGCAGCGGCGGCGGCGGAGGCACTCGCGTTCACGCCGACGACGCCAGCATGTGCTGCATGGCCGCCCGCTCGAAAAAGGAACCCACAGCGGGCGCTAGCGGTGCGCTGCTCTCGACGCGCGGCGCTCACCATGCACGACGGACGGATCCGCTCGCTGGATTGCCGCTGGCCTTCTTGCGGCGCACGTACTTTTCCAAAACAAAATGGCCAATCCCCTGGCACCGTCGCGCTCGTTCTCTCGCCTGCTCGCACGCACCAACACTCACTAAACGAACGCGCTGAATTGGGAAGCGCAAACCCAAAAACAAACGCAACTATTTTTAATTGAATGGAAACCGAAAACGGGAGC
Organism: Earota dentata; assembly: GCA_027574905.2. Lineage (NCBI taxonomy): Eukaryota > Metazoa > Arthropoda > Insecta > Coleoptera > Staphylinidae > Earota > Earota dentata. Next base: position 12,231 of record JAODGB020040931.1, read on the forward strand.
GCGTTGCTGCTTGTGCCGTTGCCGGACAGGACAAACAAAACGGGGCGCACTACACCGCGCGCGCGGCACCAACTTATAACCGACGGAAGTAACAACCGGCAGACGCGATCAGTGTTTTTGTGTGAATCCGCTGCGAACGCACGCTCGCGGTCCACATCTCCGTACACGATGCACTATTTCACGATGCTGCAGCACTACTTTCAGGCACCCGGTTCACAATTCTATCAATCGCGTACCACCCGCACCAATATTCAACGATATTTAACGCAGCGAGAGCGGACTGAAATTCTCTCTTCTCACTAGCGCGCCGAGTGCGAGCCGCTTGCCTGCGATCTGGCAACACGGTGAGGCGACGGGGGACGCCAATACTCGCGCACCGCAGCGCCATCGCACGCAGCGGCCGCTGGCGGAAACGCGCTACCGCTCGCCCTTCCCCGCGCCCCGCGCGCGCACCCATCGACGCGCCAAGCGAGCGATGCCCCCCGGTTGCCCCGCCCCGCGCGCTCGCTCAATAAGACATTCCCAGGGTCTGGCTGCCAGGCAAGGCGAGCGTCGTACGTGCAAGCCGCGCGGTGCGGTGGCGAAGCGGGGTGCCGTGCACGCCGATGCCATTAACCCACACGCGCGCGTCCTGCCGCCGCTCACCAACGATGCGCGCGCGTGTTGGTGTGCCTCGGCTTCGACCCGACGCGATTCTTGGGCCGCTGGTTTCAAACAAACGACGCACGCGGACGCCATATGCACACGCCGGATTCAAACCGGTCGAACGCGCCACCATTTTGATTTCGCAACAAAATCCCTTCGAAATACCAAAAATGCTCAACGGATGCGAGCACATCGGACACAATTCAATGCAAAGTAACAATATTTCGTAGTACACAAATCCCAAATAGTTCGCACGCGAACAACAAAATAAAATTAATGCACATAATCAAGTTTTAAAAAATAGACGCACATCCAAATGCGACCGTTAGAAGTTGAGCGGGACGCTGTAGTTTGCAACGCCACCGCAACACAAAATTCAAAACAGAATCGATACCAGCGCGCTCTCCCCGGCGCCCGTGGTACCATGGGAACGCACATTCGTGGCGTCGATCAATAGAGGGCATTACTTGTACCAACGCAAAGCACGACAACAAACAGAATGGATTTTCGAGCATTCCGACTGACGCACCCGCACGAAATTCACCTCACGACCGACATGGCACCGTATTTAACATCAGAAATGCGTTCGCAACATGATTTTTGCATTCGACGTGCTCCAAATTACGGTGGCACTCGTCGCTAAACGGTGAAACGACAGCCGGCGTCGCTGCGACGGCGAATTCGAACACAACATGGACGCACACGCCGAGTATGGACGCTAAATAGCTGCGAATGCACTTGCCGCACTGCGCGGCGGCACTCATTTCGTTGAAATTCTCGACACAAACATGTATGTAATATGTAAACGCAGTATGTACTAAACGGCCTACAGTCACACATGTACATAAATCAGAAGTATAAATGCAGGCATTGAATACACACATTTCATTACGATGATGTTGCGAGTTGGCGTTGGTGATCGGCGTGCACACAAACACGAAGCGGTGATTTGTAAATATCATATAATAACGTAATTCAATATGCGCGCGCGTTTTGCAGCGGCTTCGGCTTGCTTATAAATGCATTTAATCGGACACCGCGAGCGCTGCAGCGGCGGCGAAACATAAACCGGGCGAAAAAAGCAAACAAACATCGAACGAATATCGCATCACGCGCAAAGCAGCGACGTTTGTTGAAAAAAACGCGCGGAATTTGAAACTGCCGCACACACACGCAGCCAGCGGGCTGTACGCGTCCTTCGGGCGCTCGCGACGTCGCGAAACGGCAATATTCAAATCCGGCAGTAACTATGACAACTAAGAAGAGGTTAGACTTTGTTTATGCGCTACACCCGCAAACGCCAGCACTCAATAAACCCGCAAAAATTAGAACAAGAAACGTAACACAAAGACATGAAGATCAAAAATGCACGCGCAGAGTAATCGTCGATATTTACCTTATTTGAACGCGCTGGCTGCCGTCCGTGTGATCGACTGGCGTACGGTGCGGTACAGAAAGGCCGGGCGACGGCGACGTTAAAACATTTGGCGGCAAATGCAGCACACGCACGATCGCGACGCAAACGAGCACAAGACCAAACAGCACCGGCAGCAAACGGCGAAACAACTGACGACGAACGTCGGACTGTGAGACGCTCCGAATGCTATTACGGATACGATACGCGTCTCCTCGTTGTGCGCTGTGTGTTGTGTGTATGCGCGGATGAGGACTCGAAACGATTACCGAACGAAACGAAATGAAACACTGTGCAGCGCAATAGTGTGCGTGTTCGTGTACAAATACAAAGTGTGTATGCCGCATGCGATGCGACGACGTGCACGGTCGTGTGCGTGCATGTACGCAAGCCGTTTTCTTCGTATGCGCGCTTGTGTGTGTGTGCGCACGGCGCGCGTGAGAGAGTAGAGAAGTTGGGCTTGAAGTGTATAAAGCGCTTGGGTATACGTACCGATCGTGTGGCGAGCGAATGCGATGCTAAGCACTGTGTGAGCACTGTGTGGAGCGCCGGGCACTGTGCACTGTACTACTGCCTGTGTGCCTTGGAACGGGCTATGGCTATGCTGTACTGTTGCCTCGTTGCCTGTGCTGCCTTGCCTGCCCGCCGCTCGCCCGAATGCCTGCCTAGCCTGGCCGTATCAATGCTACGCTTGCGAGCCACAGCCACGAGCAGAGCAAACCAGACCCAAGCAGCACTCTGCTACATGCCTACGTGTGTGCGTCTGTGTGTGCATGTGTGCGTGCGCTGTGCACAAGGGGCTTATGCCCATGTTGGTTGCTATGCGTGTTTAGGTATATGTAGATGTATGTGTGTATGTGTAAATGCTTCGCTTATGCTTATGCCTTTTGCCGTATGCTGTACTAGCCGTTTGTATACGTTGGGTATGGCCGCAATGGCCGCATGCGACGCGCCATCCCAATGCCTATGCTGTAGCTGTAGCATGCAATGGGCTTTGAGGCCGACATGGCGGTCGCGCGGGTTTCGACGCCGTTTCCCGGCCGAAATGCCCCCGAAAGTCCAACGTCATCAATTAAACACCCAACGAAAATGGCAAGCGCATCGCTGGGGCACTGCGAGAAATCGCTTCAGGGCCGCAAACTGTCCGAAAAAGCCGAATTCGCCGCCCGTTGTACGCCCGCGACACCCGCCATGCATGCCCGCCGTGCCGAATGCATTGCCTCCAATGGACGTCCTATGCCGTGTATACGGCGCTACGGCACGCTATGCCGCTACGCGCGTACCGTCCTATGCCATATGAACAAAGCATTCACCGACTTCAACATTAAATTTCACATCTTTCCCCAAACGGAAAGTCCACGCCCGTCCGCCAAAAAATAGCTACGATAATAACGAACGTTTTAAAATTATGTCAATGTTATCTGCCGATAGAAACGCCGTGTAGAAATTATTTTCGACGCGCGCGTCACCGCACCAATGCTTTGCTTATGGCAGCCATTTGCTATGGCTTGGCATAGCCCGTATGCCGTATACGCGCGGCGACGTTCGCCCGCCGCAAATAATTTCGTCGCCGCGCCACGAACGAAGCACTTTCCGCGCACACCGATCACCAGAAACAATAACACATCTTCGCGCAATTACCACATTAATTTCTCATTTTGTGACAACTATCTACATAGCGAAATTTAACGAAAAATTCTTACCTGATCAGGCCTCGCACTAACTGAAGATAGAGCTTTGTATATTCGGTGACCCCACGCCACTTGCGCTCGGAACAAGAGTAACCATAGGGTCCGCCGCGCGCCGCCGCGATTGGCCCGTTTCGAATTTGCCGCACCGCATCGGCCAATAGGGAGCGCGCGCGGTCGTTTCGGTTACGATTCTTTTTGACAGCCAATAACATTTTCAGTTGCGCAATACGGCGCTGGGAGCGTGTTTTTCACCGCTTGACGGCGAAAATGCGGCGTTTTATGAATTTCTTGTGGTGCGCGTATTGCCATACTGATCGTTGATGCACTCATTGAGGTGCTACCTGTGAAAAAATTGAAAATATACGTGGATTCATGGAGTTGAGCCTGCGTTTGACGCCACATGACAGCCGCGTTCGGGCATACACGAGCGGCGACTTCGGGAGTTTTTACGCGACCCGCTCGATGCGAGCACGCACACGAATGCGTCGCCCGCCTTGCACATACACGCGTGGCCGGCACACAAAACTCGCGGGCCTGGGCACCGAAAGCCGCCCGGCGAGCCGAGGCGAGGCAGCGGCACCAACCAAGCTTCCCAAGCTTCGCCGGCACCCACCGCACTCTCACCGATTTCAGCTGATCGCGACGCGCATTTAGCTTGTGTGCCGATCGCTGGTGGCCGTTGCTTTGTTTCGTGGCATAAACAAATCAGTTCATTACCGCATATCAACAGATATCGTAGAAGTCCGACCGAAATATCATTTTAAACCTGTGTTAGCTGCACTAGGCACTCAGTTTCGACTATCAAATCGCGGGTTCTTTCGGCAGAGACTCCTTGGACAAAGAGGCGTCATATTGCGTGCAGTGATAACATTTTGATGATAATACGCGACTCGCGAAAGTCTTTCAATCTGCATCTCGCCTTGGGGTAAAGCTCGAAACCATGTGAGGCCATATTCGACTTGCGTTTGCACGTGCACAGCGACCGTCGACATTCAACAATCGAGTCATCTGCGTCTTTAGTTTGGAGCGTCCTTCGGTGAGTGCATGTGGATGAAAAATGAACGGATTCAGCGCCGGAGAAGAAGACTCCCAGGGCCCCTCGGACCACACCTGCTGCCTTATCGAGACGGGTGTGCGATGCCAGCGGCCGGCCGGGAATGCAGCTTACAGCAACAAAATAGGGAAAATCGTCCTACAGCGACGAATGCCATTGAAACCCGACACTACCGTATGTAATCCAGAATTATGCGTTCAATTGTCGCCAAGAGTGCTTTGCAATTTAGTGCTTTGAATTTGACTGATGCCAAACTTGTTGATTAATCTCTCGATTTATCTTTCACAGGCCAAACATTTCTATATCTGTGAAGATCACAAGCGACACATTCAGCAAGCACGCTGTAAACGACGACGGAAGGATTCAGAGGAGGATAGCAATGAGACTGATACTGATATACCTGAGGTTGACTTGTACCAGCTGCAGGTAAACACTCTGAGGCGATACAAGAGACATTTTAAGGTTTCTACAAGGCCAGGACTTAACAAAGCACAAATGGTAGAAGTAAGTATCTATAATTTCAAATAAATTAATTTGCAAGACAAGAATTTATGATCAAATGTAATAATTTTAATTTCATAATATTTCAGACATTAATGGAACATTTCAAAACAATACAAGTCAATGAGAAGGAGATTCTGACATTCTTCATCTACACGGTGAAGACCAACAACAACAAATTGGACCAGAAGAACGGAATGAGCGGCGAAAATACGTAATGCGCGTTGAACGTTGTTCAACATGAGTTTTCTACCATATTTTGTATGTAAGCCTCTCATTAATTATTTATTACGGTTCGGCGATGAAAATGCAATGATTTTCGTTGCGCTAAGCCGCCTACCGACTTCAACATCATCAATCACGTGACAAAGAACTTAATTTTTGTATAAAATTTGGAAATTATAAAAAGAAATGTGTACTTGTAATTGAAGACTTTAAA